>JBBMKF010475959.1:0-10172 GCA_037834155.1 Curcuma caesia | reverse complement strand
GAAAAATACTCATATGAAGCCCTACATCTAGCATCAGCCCAAAATATATTTCTTATACGACAATCTTCATCTACATCAATCGTATAAAGAAATCTGAATTTCTACTTTGCATACGACAAAAGTAATTATTTAAGGCTTTTGCATCACCATGCCCAAGTCTTAATTTGCGTGCTTCAACCACATAATTTCCACACTTTCTCTCATCAAACGATAAATTTTTATAGCCGCCTGCTTCAGCAACAAATGATTGAAAACTTTTACTCAATGTTATTCCTTCTTGATCATTTAACTCTAATCTTCCTCTTAATTTGGGAATCTAATACTTTGTTGCATCTAAAATGTCTCGACTTCCTTGGACTTAACACATGATTGTGTTCAAGGTAAATAATAGTAATGAGAAATAACCCATCATCTCGGACTTTAATATTTATGCGTGCTTTGCAATCCATTTTGCTACAAGGTCTAGGATAAAAGGAATTTTTAACTCTTTGAACGTTCTTACCATTTTTAGAACATTCAAATGAAATGTACTTCTGCTGGCCATCATCCCCTTTTTTAGAGTACATTTTTGAAATACCAAAACCAATACCTTGGGCATATGTTTTGTAAAAATCACGAGCTTCCTCCTCATATGAAAAATGCATCGTCCCAACTTGTGGAGTATCAATTTCCTTACTGCTTGACGAATTACCTAATGCTTGTAAATCACTATCATTCAATAGCACATATGATCGAATCATTACTAGCTCCATGACAATTTTAGGACCTAAATTCAAACAAGAAAAATTTAATTTTAATCAGTAAAAACTTGTATCAGAATACAAGACTTGTATTAGAATATAAGAAAATATGGGCAAACACTTGAATGAAACAATAGGCATCACAAGTAGTAGACTGTGGCAGCTTGGACCTGTAGCAATTAGGGCACACGTGGTTACCTGCTCGGTTGATTGGAGGAGCCGAGGAAGAGGGAAGAAGCTTCAAGTAGACGGGGGAAGAAGCCTCAAGCCGACGAGGGAAGAAGCTCGCTGCTGTGGAGGAAGAAAGCGTGCTCGCGTTCGCGGCGGCGGTTGCGAGCGAGGAGGAAGAAGCTGCGGCGGGAGAGCTTTCTACTGTGAGGAGGAAGAAGGTGCGACGGGCGCAGAGGAGGAAGAAGTTGCAGTAGCAATCATGTTCGAGGAGGAAGAAGGTGTGGCGAGCGCATAGGAGGAAGAAGCTGCGGCGGCGATGGCGTTCGAGGAGGAAGAAGGTGCAACGGGCGCAAAGGAGGAAAAAAGAGTTTAATTCGGCGGGCGTAGAGGAGGAAAAAAAGAGTTTCTCGTCTTCCTCCTAATTTTGTTTGACCGAAAAGGCCACGTGACATGACATACGTGGACTGCCACGTCTGTCATGTTGCGTTTCATGCCAAGACCTTCATGTAGTGTATCATTTTCGATAAAATTAATAGAAGAAAAATATACATGACTTCTAGAATTAAATGATGAAAGTCAAAGGATGAAAAATAAAATATATTTAAGAAGAAAGTAAGAGTATAAGTATTAGTTGAAATATACTATGACTCTAATATGACATGGAATAAAATGATTTCAAAATTGAAATAGTAACGTACTCGGTGAATCAAAAAGGTATGCACCATTAAATTTTAGTGATGCATATATTTTTAATTAGACGATGTGAAATAATGATAAATAATCCATCAAGATATTTTTTTAAAAATTAATAATAATGAAATAAAATAAAATTTATTTAAATATATAAAAAAATTTATATAGCAGATTTTATCAGACAGGATAAGATTTAATTATTATGGTCGTTTATGCTAAGAGTTGCACAACTCCCATCGTTCAAACTGCAACGCACTTGAAAAAAGAAAACACACATAAAAAAACAAAAAGAAGCAGTGTCAGTACTTGAGTTTGGTCAGCAGCTGCACTAAACACGAGAGAATGAGTGACACAAAAGCATTCAAAAGAAAGAATCCAAGGCCACTCCTTCTGCCTCCTGATACCTCCAAATGCTACAACTCAACAAGCAGATCGCTGCCATGCACGAAAGCTTCACCCTAACCCTAGCTAGGAGCACACAAGTACATGGCCAATTTCCCTACTCCCTAAAGTGCCCTACACAATTCATAAATGACCAGCCATTGCCTGCTCCATCCTGGACTCTCTGACCAGTGGCTGCCCCCTCCGGACTCAAATGCTTGCTATCTTTGACTTCAGTACGAGTGTGCAGCCTACAGGCCTCAGTCCTAAGCCCCAGGCAGGCAAACCGTCAAACATTTGTCAGGCAGTGTGTGGCAGGCTTCTCATGGAGTTGTAGCTGCACTGCGTCCAAACAAAACATGTAGAGTCCAACTTGATTCGATTATTTATTTATTTATTTAGAACTCGAACACTGTTTTGGAACTGGAATTGCAATTCGCGAGAGAGAGAGGCAGGAAGTTTAGAATCATCACTGAACAAACATGATTGCTTGGTTGACAGCATGATGAAGATGATAAAGCTATACAAGCATGCTCGAGATTGGTAGATGAGAGGAGTAAGAAACCATGATGAGTATTTGAGATCAATAAATCTGATAATGAGGTGAGAATACAGAAAATGAAATGACTTTTTACTGACGATAAATAAATTTTTACCCTATAAATTTATATGAAAACATTTAATTAATAAATAATAAATTGACGGTTCTGAAAGAACGTTGCGACTCGACGGAGCAACAAGAGTCATACAAGACGGCGTGTTCGGTGCAACCTCCACATGCCAAGATAACGCCACATTAATATTAACCCCCCCAATAAATTCCAATTTATTAAATGCCCACTGCGTTGCCCCGCACCGACTTCGAAGCCAAAGCGTACGCATATACGCATACGTACGTGCATGGGGACGCTGGCACCATACATTTGGACACGCCGTACGCCATTACTGCCCCCCATTACCGCCCACATGTCGAGCCCGTTCATTAAGCTCCACTTTACTCTCTCCACCTTCTTCCGTTTTCTTTTACCCCTCTTTTGGAGCCGAAATGAATGAGCCTGTTTCAGTTTGAAACGAAAAAGCTTTCCGGAGTTCGAAGTCAGAATGTGAGGGCGAGATAAGAGAGTCTCCAGAGACAAAGGTATGAAATAAATTGCTCTTAAACTTCGAAGTTGGCCGCATGTTCCCCACTCTATGCGAGCGACAAATTTCTCGTCAAAGAGGAAATTACGCTTTTGTTTTCTGGAGATCAAATCGCGAAGTGATCAGGACCGTCCGTTTCACATGCACGAATCACGAAGCCAGGATAGCTAGTTTGTGTGTGGGTAGGAACGTTCGAGAACTGGTTCCGTGATTTTGGAGCTCCACCCCAGTGCTGTCTACTCGCTGGGTTACCTGTCGTATATTTCTGCGGGCCCCACTGAATTATCCAATAGGAATACGGGCGATGGGATGGCAAGCGGTGGTCCGTTGGTCGAGCATCGGACGGGCAGCGATTCGTTATTGGCGCGAGCACTTTCCTCCAACTCTACGCCATCCGGCGTACTCGCGCGGTGCCTTTTTCTTTAATTCGTCGGGAGAAAGTGGTGTTAATTACGCCAACTGCCATTATTTGGCATTATCTCGCTCGCGCTCACGTTTCCCGTCCCCCTCGGGCCCATAAATAGTTCTGCTTCCCACTTCTTCTCCACCACCATCTGCAAACCCTAGAAACAGAGCGAGTCGGCGATGGCATTGCTCTGCTTCCTCGCTATCCTCGCCCTTCTGGCGCCGGCGTCCGCCCGCATTCCTGGCGTCTACACTGGCGGCCAGTGGCAGGGCGCCCACGCCACCTTCTACGGCGGCAGCGACGCCTCCGGCACTATGGGTAAGCCACATTGCTCTAAGCTCGTGTTCTTCTGACGGTTCTAGTGGGGGATTGCTTAGATTGACTTGGTTTGGGTGGTGGCGGTGGCGGTGGCGGTGGCGTAGGAGGGGCGTGCGGCTACGGGAATCTCTACAGCCAGGGTTATGGGGTGGAGAACGCTGCGCTCAGCACGGCGCTGTTCGACCAGGGGCAGAGCTGCGGGGCATGCTTCGAGATCAAGTGCGCGGACGACCCGCGGTGGTGCCACTCCGGGAGCCCCTCCATCTTCATCACCGCCACCAACTTTTGCCCGCCAAATTACGCGCTGCCCTCGGACAACGGAGGGTGGTGCAACCCGCCCCGGCCACACTTTGATCTCGCCATGCCCATGTTCCTCAAGATCGCCGAATACCGCGCCGGGATCGTTCCTGTTTCGTATAGAAGGTATTTCCCTTATCCTTTCTCTTTCGTTAATCTTCTTCGACGGGTACTGGCTCGTAACCTTAAAATACCTGCATTTAGTCGCCTTCCGGGACTATGTGATTGTGTTACGAAGCAAGGAACAGAAGATTAAAAAAATCACAATTTTGTGCACTCAAAGCTCCATCTTTGATCAATAGCAGAGAAAAATCAAAACTCTATGGACTATATCCACCCTTTTGCTATATTCCTCAATCATGGTGTTTGATGATTATGCCGGGGACCCTTCTGTTTGCAGGATTCCCTGCAGGAAGTCCGGTGGGATTCGTTTCACCATCAACGGCCACATGTACTTCAACCTGGTGCTCATCACCAACGTGGCCGGCGCCGGCGACATCGTCCGCGCCAGTGTAAAGGGCTCCCGCACGGGGTGGATGCCCATGTCCCGCAACTGGGGTCAGAACTGGCAGTCCAACGCCGTCCTCGTCGGCCAGTCCATTTCCTTCCGCGTCACCGGCAGCGACCGCCGCACCTCCACCTCCTGGAACATCGTCCCCTCCAACTGGCAGTTCGGCCAGACCTTCGAGGGCAAGAACTTCCGCGTATGAGCTCGCCTTTCCTGCCCTTCTCTTCTGCTCCAAAAGAGTGTGTGATTGACGCCAACTAGTTTTCCCCCCTGAAATTGGTGTTGGTTCTTGTGTTGTGTCCCTGTTTTGCTAAGCATTTGGAATTACAGGAATATATAGAATAGTAGATATGGTAGAAGTGGTGGCTGAAGTGGCCGCAGAGCAAATTTAGGTCTTGTAGCCCGCAGTCGCCGATTAATGTATCTGATTTATCCTTCACAAAGTGTGCACAGTGTTGGATTGTTGTGTTTCTGCATCCAGTAGTGGAGAACATTCTCATGTGATGGAAGGACCATAGCAGTTGTTCATCCTCACAAATAGTACAAAAGAAATGATGTGCCTTGTCTAGTTGCCTTCCTCTTGCAATGGACCTTCAGTTTGCTTAAAGATTGCACTGGAAGGCATCAGTGTCCTAATGATCATGTTCTGGACATAAATGTTTGGGGCCATGGTCCTCCTATTGCATTTAAGATTACATTGAACTGTTGTCAATGATCATGTTGTTGAAGGGCCTTGCCCAGTTAATCAATACTGTTTCCTACGTGGGCAGAAGGATAGATAGGTATCATTTTTTGTCGGGCTCTAGATTGCTCCATCTCACTTATTGACACTGACATTTTAGCATTGAGTAATTATTAATAGATAATATCACTAAAATAGGCGCTTGAATCTGCTGCATTATACAAGTCTCTGTGTGATGAGTGCAAGTGCACAAATTGAAAAATTATTCGGTGATAGAAATACTCCGTTGATATTCAGCAGAGAGAATTTTCTGTAAATATGCACATTCAGATGAACAAATCCTTGTAGAATATCACTGGTTCTTCCAATCAATGCATATTAAGAGAGACCAGCAAACAATAGAATGTTTATTCAGGTTCAATTTGAATTTACAGGGAGAGACGGATCATTTCTTTTTAGACTCGAGCCATTCAGATCCATGAAAACCTCGAACCTAATAAGAGAAAAGAAACTGAATAGTAGCATAATCACTTGAATGAGAAGGCACGCAGGGAGCTAATAATCTTGGTAACGTAAAGCAGCATATGAAGAATGGAGAGTATAGGCTATGAAACTTTAAAGTAGTTACAATTTGTGAATCAAGCTAACTTCTGAAAATTCGAAGTCAATAAATAAATGGTAATAAAAAAACTATCATGCGTGAAAGCTGTATATATATAGTCTCAAAAACTTTGGAGCAATTGAAGTAAACTAAAGTTCCCAAGATACTCACAAGTTGTAGAGCAGGTCATAACCAATTTGATATTATAGATTTACAAAGGCTCAGAGTCTACCATCCTGTTTGCTTGTAAATATGGTAATTGAATTAGGAATAGTTTAAGTGTCCACGCCCAATATAAGGGGACTTGTTTTCCCATCAGAATCATTTTCTGAAAAATCAAGCTGCTTCTCCACAGATTTGATAGTTGCAGTTCTTTTGGATCTAAACCTGTATGGGGGAGAAACATCAAAGTTCTTCCTGTTGTATGATAAGTCTCCTTTGTCACAAGGACTTGATCTGAACTTCAAGTTGTCAATTGTCTCCAAATTATGTATATTTTTTCCTACTCCAGTAGAAGCACAATTGTCCATTAGTTTCACAGACTTTACCCCTGAAGTACTAGCATCAGAATCAAGAGTTGTTTCTGCCATCTTTTTTCCTCTGCAGAATATGGACGGAGTGTTTGGGAAACTTCTAGCTGCATTTTTTAAGATGGAATGAACATCTTGAACAGAACCTTTTGCCGTTACCGAGGAAGGAGTGAGATAACCTTCAGGTGATATCACAACACATGGCCCACATGATTGCCACATATTTGTAGATGTGGTTATGACTGTATAATTTTCAGAAAGACAAATATCTTCTACCTGAGGTGGTTTATAATAGAGAGAACCAAGAGGAGTTTCCTGGTGCATTGGCTCAGATACACAATTCAGTTGAGTATCCTCATCAGTGTTTCTACAATCTGTAACTTCATTTTCTGGAGATCTAGTTGAGGCATCAAAGGTTGGTATATCTTTATTGCAATGTACAGAGGGATTGTGAATTCCTCTTACATTTGGATTAACTAAAGCTTCTAACTTTGATTCAACATTTTGATCCTTGTCAATAGCGTTACTACATTCTGCCAACTCTGTCCCAGGATCAGATTTAGTGCAGATATCAGGTGTGAGAGTATGAGCGCTGGACTCTACAGCTGGATCATGAATTATTCTCACAATTAAGTTGTTAACAGCTTCCTTCTTAGGCTCAATTGTTGATGATTCTTTATGAGTGCTGAACTCAACAATGGGATCATGAATTCTTCTCACAATAAAGTTGTTTATAGCTTCCATCTTAGACTCAACTGTTGATGATTCTAACCTGTGTTTTTGGTCCTCCAACCCTTGTCTAGCAGGGAGATCAATGTCCATGGAACTGGCTGATTCAGAAAATGCTCTGGCATTTATGTCTGACCCATCACTTGAACAGTGAAGTGATTGTCTGCTGTCAAGGCTTCTCATATCCTTTGAACCATCCATAGGAACAGGTGGAAGCTTGCCAGTAGCCAAAAAGAAATCTAACTTTTTCTTTAACGAACTATGCCAGTGATTCTTTATTGAGTTATCAGTCCTAGCCACAAAGAAAATGATAAAAAAATTATAAGTATTAAAATTCTAACAAGTGAAGAGCATAAATTGAAAAGGGTCTCTTGGGCATCTTAGAAACTGTAATAGCAGTCACAAAAGACAGACTACCAGTTTCATCTACAAAATACAGTATCAAAAATGATTATCTAAAGAATTGAACGATGATGATAATAATCATCCTCTTAAAAGATAATATTGTGCAATAACAGCCAACAATTTTGCATCTAAGACCTCATAGAAGGATGAACTTATACATATAGACTCATTCAGCTTCCATTATAGATTTGGATTTAAGCAAATTTCAACGGCATGGTTGACACCCAACCCAATGGACCCAACCTGAACCTGATCAATACAAGATCAAAATCACACTATGAAGTTCGAACCCCTTCAGTAGGACAAACACATTTCAATAAATCTCATAATGTTATCAAATGTATTGACCCTAGACCAATGATATAAAATGTCTTACTAAAAAAGGATATAATCACACAAGGGTCTGAAACTTTATATACTGGTATGTAAATATGCCCAGTTCAGTGACTTGTCAGACTAGTCTACTTGATTTATTAATAAGACTGATGTGGCGGATATGGAGACCTACGCGTGACATGGCTAAGTTATAGGTCAAGTCAATAGGTCAAAAGTCAAGCGGAGGTGGAGATCAAAACGATCATCCGACTTCTCTGACTCGTCTGACTCGATCCACCAAACACTTTCAACTCAGTCCATCCGACTCCTCCAGCTCAGTGACACATGTTGGAGATCTACATACTACGTGACTTATCATACTGTTTTGTCCGGAGAATGTAAGTAACGTAGCCGTTTCTCCCGGAAGACGTGGACAAACATATGGGTAGCATAAGTGTTGGTGCAGTTGATTTCCAAGGTTTGATATTTGTTTGACAATATGTTTAATAGGGTCTGGTCAAGATAGACCTAATCAAGAGCGAAATCTAGTCAGGTCAAGGTTAACTGGATGACTAACAAAGGGAAAAGTCTAATTAGGTCAAAGTTGACTGGATGACTGATAAAGAAAAAAGTCCAAGCAAGTCAAAGATGACCGAATGCTTGGCAAGAGGAAAAACCTTAAAGGTACGTTTGGTTCAAGTTATCATGTATAACTTTAGTTATGTGGTTATCTGATAATCACATAACCAAGATGATTATGGGATATAAAACATAATATAATATTGTTTGGTTCAAGTTATTAATTTGGAGGGAATAAAACATAGCCAATTTAACATTTACTATATTACCTTTGATTCAATTTATTTTTAAAATAAAATAAAATAAATTAATAATATTAATATTATTAATATTAATGATGATATAAATTGATATAAAAAAGTAAATATAATTTATTTATAGTTTTTTTTAATTTAAAATAAATTTATATATTTTTAATAAAATAATTAGTTAAAATAATTCATTAAATTAATTTATATAATTCGCTAATTTTATTTTTTTTAATTTAAAATAAATTTATAAAATACTTTGTTAAAATAATTATTTTAATAAAATAATTCGTTAAATTAATAAATATTGTTATGGGTTGACATATCTTAGTCAAGAAAGTCAAGCTCTGGTCCAATTGGAAGCAACACGTCAGATACAATGCCCAACCCCATGGCCGACTAGCTCAGTTCGGTGTCCACCCCACAGCTAGCTCGACTCAACACCTAGCTCGGTTCCACACCCGACTCCTACCGATTCCGACTCTGCAACTAGTTTACTTCCGTATCTGACTACGCGAGCCACCTAGCTCAGTGTCCGAGCTGCGAGTTCTGAACTCGGCACTCGATCGATTCCATAACGTACTCGGTGCCCAACCAGTTCGGCTCCCGATGGACCCCATGATCTCCCAGATAGGGGTCGACTCCTTAGTCAGTTCAGTCTCATCGAGTTCACACTCCCGCCTAACGGTAGGTTACCTACTCCACTAATACAACATGGCCTTGGACCGTACAAGCATGGGTGATAGGACTCCTAACTACCGCAATGACGTGATGTTCTCCTTACTTTCAATGTGACACCCCCTTATCGTTGACAATACGTGTCCTCTGACGACCCCATATAACGACCCCTCTTCTCGCGGACGTAGGTACGCATAGATCCAGGATCAACATTTCTCTATTCTCGGTATTCCTTCTTCTTCTTCTCTATCTCCGATCGGCGGATTGACTTGGGCGTCGGAGTCGCTGAGTCAGGGCATCCATGACTTCCATTCTAACCCCCTCTCTCTTTGGAGCCCTGTAGGGAGGCAGTCTTTGCTAGCTGTTGCGGGATCCTTGTTGACTCCTTCAGCATAGAAACCAAGTATTGGGTGACTTATTTGAAGGCGATCTCAAGCAGGAACATAATTGACGTCATCTGTTGGAACACTGAGCTAAGATCCTAAATTGAAACATTCTAATTGATGACCCTGGAAGACCAGCCATCATCACTATAACCCACGACGAATTTAATAGGATTGTAGCTGCTACTATCCAGACGACCTCATAGAATCAGCTTGGAGCTCCAGCGTCGCTGTCAAGGATATCGACTATGTCCGCTGAGGTGCCTCAGATCTCTATTCGAAGGCAGCAACCACCGGTGGAGGTATCGCGAGCTCGCACCGCAATGCCAATTCAAAGAACAGAGGGATACGATGTGCTCATGGAGTCT
>JBBMKF010475948.1:0-10172 GCA_037834155.1 Curcuma caesia | reverse complement strand
TGAGAATAAGTTAACTGCACTAGCGCCTCAAGTGCACCTGCCTCTTGGCCAACAGTGGCATTGTTGCTGTTACTGTCGCCATGGGCTGCCAAATTAGCCAAAGCTCGTGCAGCCTAAGATAAGGGGAAAAATTAGAGGGATCCTACAATCTCAAATTACACACCATTAGGATAAACTAAAGGCTTCTACAATAAACCATGTTTGAAAAGGACTTCTAGCAAAAGAATACAGGAACCCTAGATAGAATAAATGCCAGTCAGCAAAATGGGTCTAAATTAAAAGTCCTTGGGTGGCTTGAATCATTGGTCCCAGCAAACAAGCCAATACAATCAAAGCAAACAAAAGAAAGTAATATTCAAAATTCCAAAAAGTTTCCACTTTTATTTTTATCGTATTTTTTTACATATTTCAGGGTGGTGATGGCAAGGTACTACAATTTTCAGAATAATAACCTGAGTGCCACTGCATATGTTCTGTTTGTGTCCATTTCTGATGCTAGCTTTTTATAAATTTATTTTTTTACTTCAAATGGCTCACCTTTCTCAGAGAACATCTTCGTTGAAACATAAAAAATAGGTTATTATCTGCATAAGTGACTTGCGGAGTGTGTATACACATAAAGTTATAATAGGTACAATAAACCACACTCCAAGAAAAAAGGGTGTTAATGTTTTTTGATTGACTAACTGCAACTAGTCACTCTACTCTAGCTACAATAATATAAATCATCTTAATGGCAAGTTGTATCAAATAATGCTTCTTTGACCAATTTTTTATTTGAAATAATTATAATTCGAGTTCCTACCAAGTAACTTTGCCGTTCTAAAATAAATAGTGTATTCCCTCTATCATAAAAGGTGATCTTATGAACCATAAACCGTTAATTATTTCCTAGCATGGTCAACCAAGGACTTCAGTGATATAGTGAGTTTCCAGATATTTTACCTCAATTGTACCTTTTACAATCAATTGAGGAAGAGGGAGACCAAAGAAGGTTTGGTTAGCAATGCTAAAACAGCATAAAATTCATCTAAATATAGATGAGAATATATTAGGGGATAGAGCATATTCATGTAGCCGAACCCACTTAATGGGATAAAGATTTGGTTATATTGTTTTTGTAATTGTACCGTCTACATGGGCACCAATCAAGAGAATCTCACCAACATAGATGGTTGGAAAAGCAGCACGCAAGAAGTATTTATGGATCTGGTACCACACAGACTTCAAAGACTTCCTATTTTTGACAAGAAATTATTTTTCTTTATTGTTTGAGACATACATTGTTTATAAACGAGATTTTGTGTTTTTTCTCAGTATATGGCTTTTTCCTCATCTTGATGATTTGTAGAGGCATAGGTGTAGCAACATATTAATTGGTGGTGAAGAGAGGAATTAGTGTTAACCATGTGGTGTCCAGACCAGGGCAGGGAAGTGCTGGTCAGTCAGAGATACAGTCCCTTAATACATGGGGTTTCTTAAAGGTGTGTGCATAGCAGGTGGGCATCTGAAGATAAAGGACTGGCAGTGAGTTTCTACTAGATGGTGATGAAGTGAGAAAGGAAAGATGTAGAAAAGCATGTCAAGAAAGTGGAAAAATGTTCGCTAAAATAGAAAAAAAAAGAAATTAATCTAAGGAGATGGAAATTATGCATTCTAAATGGTAAAAGCATGTTCTCAGTGGCGAAAATAGAAAATGGGTATATGTTAGAGAAGATTATGGAAATAGTATTTGCAAGAGGCAGTCACGACACCCTTAGGAGGGCAAAATATGTGATTTGATGAGTTTCAGTCTTAATGATAGGATGTTGGAATTGTGGTGTGCCACAGTTAATGATGAGTGATGGTTAGCAAATAAACAAGGTATGGATTGTTGTCAAGAGAAGAGAACAGATCAACTGAGAAAGGGAAGATGACGAGATGAAGAGAGATAAGAAAATAAAAATAAAACTGGGGGAAGAAGGAGAGGAGAAGGAACAAGGTAAATAACCAGAAGGTTAAGAAGAGGACAAAGGAAGGATAACCAAGAAAATTTGGTGCTAAATTAAAGAAAAAATAAGAAGAAAGTAGGGGGGACTCACAATTCAACCACACCAACAACATGTGTCGCAAACCAACACCACTGTTAATCACAAAAAATTTAGAAAAAGTCATGTCAGGTGCCAATATCATATTTGGGATGGATACAACTACTGACTCATTAACATGGAGTTCAACCATTAGACAACTTTAAACATTACTGAGGAGACCTTTTAATAAATGTTAGGGCAAAAAAACAATACCCAGTGTAACATTAACAGCTGATTACATTGAACTTTGAGGCAAAGGGTGGTTTGCCTTGCGGTGATTGTGCATGACAACTACAGGGACAAGAAAACAGTGGCTGAGATAAGGATGGTGGGGGAATCCATGATAGTGAAAAGACTGAAAAGTATGAACATTTAACCTTGGAATGGTGGCTCCAACAATGAAGGGCAATAAGCCACACTGTGGTGTCAGCCATGTTAGTGGACTAGGCAGTGTGTACCGTGCAAGGCTTGCAAATTGTTGTGAGGCAATTAACATGTCTACAAATAAGCCACATTGGTTGGGATGGTGAAACTCCTAATCAGGCATGATATGAGGTCACAGCCTTAATCACTTATAAAAAGATGGTTGACAAATCTGTAATTGGCAATAAGAAGATTGTACAGATTGCACAAATGGCCAAGAAAATATAGACAAAGGAGTTAGGAAGTGAAGAGAAGACGAAGAAGAAAGAAAAAAGAGAAGATGAAATCAACTCAAATACCACTTTATGTAGACCCACCAAGAAGGAGAAGAGAGAAAGATGTGAGGGAATAGAAGGGTGAAAGAAAGAAGAGATGGAAGAAGAGAGGAAGAGGGGAAGAGACAGGAGATCCACAATTCATAACCAAAATATGGTGTCAGATACACCAACAAGACGCCTTGTATATGAATTAGGAAAGGATTAAAAACTTAATCCACTATACAAAGACACTATCTTTTACAATTACTAAAATAATCCTACAAACTAAAATCCTATTCCACCCATCTACTCCATAATGAAAAGAAATAGTGTATGTACACAACTTTCTTTTAAAAGTCCAATTGACTACATCTTTGTCCTATGTTTAAAGTTGCAATGAATGGATCGACACAGGGGTGTACAAACTTTCTTTCTTGGAGAAAATTGCAATAAGATCCTGCTAATCTTGCTGATAAAAAACAGAAGCAATCAACAAAATGGCATGGATTGTTATTGTTTGAACTTTTTCCTTGGGATTGCTCAGATTGTTTCAAATTTTGAGATGTGACATATAATGATTTTGTATAGCTCCAAGCGATGCAGTTTGATGACAGGAAATGTGTTGCTTTCTCACAAGGTACATTGAGATTATCCTCAAGAAAATGCAAGAAAAACATAAAAGACCAAATGTAATTTGCTGCTCAGACCTGTTCTTGGACTCCCTCAACTTTGCATGATTTAGCAAGTGTCACCAGTGCACAAACACCACCAGCAACCGCAATCTCCACACTGCACTTGTCATCGGCAGCCAGATTCGCAAGCGCACCTGCAGCTCGTTCCTAATTTGAGAACATGTGTACTTAAGTAGTTTTTTAATAATTGTCTTTATGTTAAACTGGCAATAGACCAGATAAATGAAGCATACTAGAACTCCATCTGCTCCAGACTGCCACTTAAAAATAAGATCCACCAGGGCTTTAACTCCTCCAGCTCCAGCAATAGCTGCCTGAAAACAAAACAACAATTGTTTCTGAATAAGCCAACTGCGGAAGGCACCAAATGCCCATTGAACAGCAGACCTTATGCTCCTCTCCAACAGAAAGGTTCCAGAGCCCCCCAGCAGCTTCTTCTGCAACCAATCTGTTTGAGGATCTTGCAAGGTTGGCTAAGATACCAATTCCCCCTTCATCAGCAACTGCTTTTGCAACTTTGGAATTCACTGACAAGTTTGCAATAGCCTACACATTTACAAACACAAATAGACAAAATAGAATCAAGGCCAGAGTTCTTAAAGTATCAATCATGTCAACCCAAATTTCAACCTTTGCAGATTCAGACTGTACACCCTCCCAACAAGATCGAGCAAGTTCCAAAAGCAAAGGTATTCCACCATTTTGCATCACTGCTTCTGCTCTTGCAGGTTCCACTGCAGCATTCTCATCCTCAGTCACTACAAATGTGGCCAGACCTGTTGCTGCTCTCTCCTGCACATCCTCCTGTGAGCTTTTTGCTAATCTTAGCAACATTGAAGCCCCTTGTCTCAACCAAAAATCATCCATCCCGTGTGGATTACTCTCTGCTATTCGAAGAAGCGAGTGTGAGAGAATCCACTCTAGCCAGATCATGATGTCATTCAGATTCTTATCCTCATTCTGAAAATTTCTCCATTGCACAAATATAGTTTGTTCATTCAGAACTGATCCCTTGAACAGAGAAATAATTCCCCTTAAAACATCAGTAAACTGGGTAAGTAGAAGCTTCCCCTTAGTGTTGATGAACGTGCTGGGATTTCGGCTCCCTTCCTCATCAACCGCAGAACAGTTGAGAGCACAGAGTACCTTCAGATTCTTTGATGTGGAGAGAAGTCTTGAGACAGCATTAGCAGAAACATCAGTTCTCGAAACATCCAAACCGATCAGGTTTGGAAGGTTACCCCAAGATGAGGAAGCTGTAGCCCACTGTATATTCCTTGAGCCAGCTATCGAGAGAAACCTCAGTGATACTACATTCTCTAGGGCAGCCTCATCAACCTTTCCACAATCCAAAAATGCAATCTCTGACAATTGCGGACAGTGTCTCACGAGGGCATTGATGGCTTCTCCATTAACATCCCGTATTCCAGAGAGACGCAACCGCCTCAGTCTAGTGCAGCACATAGCGACATGGCGGATTGCATCACTGGTTACTCGCACGCAGGGATCTGGGCCGATCTGGAGGCTCTCGAGGGCCTCGTGGCGCGCGGCGATCACAGAAAGGGTGGCATCCGTTATCTCACCGCAGTAATCCCCAGCAATTTCCTGAAGGCCGCGCGCCTGTAAGTTGATGAGGGCGGAAGCGGTCTTGGACCCATGGAAGCGGAGTCGGCGCAGGTGGACGCATCGCCCCGCGAAGGCGGCCATAGTGTCGGGTTCGCAGCGGTGGGCACGGAGGTCAAGAGACGTCCAGAGGCACGGGGAGGAACCAAGGAGGCGCCAGGCGCGGCAACTGGAGCCGAGACTCGCGCGGTCGCGGTAATTGAGTCGGGAAAAGAGCTGCACCACCGTGTCGTCCGGTAGGGCAGTCCAGTCCACGGCGGCATCGTCGGCGCAGCCGCTGCGGGCCCAGGGGCGGGGGATCTCGCAATGATCGGAGGACTCAGCGAAGGGTGTCGAGACGGCGGCCCTCTCCTTGTCCTTGGAGTGGGAACCTCGCCGCCGCACCCTCCGGCTCATGGCGAGCCAGCCAAGTCTCGATCAGAATCCTGTCGTTTCAATCAGTTCTTGCGAGATCACCATGCGAAATCCGAGGGCAGAAGCATGGCAAATCGTAGGTGGTCCTGGTCTCGTTCGATCAAATTCGTTTCTAGGGTTTGCCGAGCAATCGGTTGGAGTGATTGAGGAAGCTGGGGGCGACGGTCCTTTATGCCCTCATCATTCGCAACTGGAAAAAAAATATATAACGATATTATCTTCAAACAAAACCTAAAATACCTAATTAATATCTTAAATTAAAATTAAAATTAAAACCATTGTGATATCTGATTTATGAAACCCATAATAAATAAACATCTTCTCTCATTAAATTCTAAAAAATAAAAAATAAAAACATCTTCGCTAATTCTTTGTTTCATTATCTCTTCGCATTTTGAGTGCATGTTGAACAAATCTCAATTATGGATTAGGTCTATCTTAGAGATTTGATATTCTACGCGACCCGTACTACGCGACTTCATGACCGACATAGCCAATTCATTGTCATTGCCACCGCCCTCGCCGCACTGTCCGACCATCGCCGGCCCGGGGCACGATCGATGTGCCGCTCGCCGTGCTTCGATCGACGTCGGATTCCGATCGGATTGTGGTTGGAATTCGGCACAATTTGGTCGGACCGTGACCGACAATGGCACACGTTGATTTTCGGCCAAATCGCGATCGGATTCCGGTCAAATCGCAGTCGAAAACTGTTGGTCGCGCTCCGACCAAATTGCATCGGACTGTCGGTCGCGTTCTGACCAAATTGCGCCGAATTTCGACCACAATCCGGCAGAATCCGATGTTGACCGACGCACCGGTGAACGGCACGTCGATCGCGCCCGAGCCGGCAGCTGGCGATAATCGGACGGCGCGACAAGGGCGGCCGACAACGACGGAGGTTGAGGGCAAAACACTATGCATTTCCACATTTGGACGGTCAAATCTGACGCGTGATGGACGGCGGATCGCGCGCATGAGGACGTCGCGCAGAATATCAAATCTGGTCAATCCCATTGTCTTTAATATCATCCTTGGTTGCTTCTTACACCAACAACAGTTTACCATACGGATCGTCACATTGATTTCCTTGATACAATTGAGATGTAAACCCAAACTAATTCTGAAGAGGGACGACCTTCCCTCTAATATTTTGAGGTGCACATCCTACACTTGAATCGTGTTGATCTGAACTGTGACATGTTTAATTACGATCTAAACTTGAATCGTTTGATAAGAGAGATAAAATTTATCTGCTACACAGAATAGTTATGCCATGTTTAACTGTGTTCAATTGTTGAAGCAATCAAGTGGCAGACCTGCCGTTACATTACAAACTTCCATCTTTTTTCACGGCAAAACGAAAAATGTTCCTCTCCTTTATACCTTATGCTTCAGGCTTCTGGAACTATAACTCCTGTGTTTCAAATTCTTCATGCCGGTTCTGCTGGGGATCGGTCTCGGAGACGGCTGAACTACGACTGCTCATTTCCTGCACAGGTGGTGGGTTAACAGTAGTCATCGGCGCAGCAAGGTTATCGGACAAGTGACCCTTCATTTCCCGGTGCTCCTGGCAGATGGCACACCAATGCATGCAACAATGGACAGCACAAGGGTCGCATGGAGAGTTCTGTAAGCAAGCAAAAAAAAAACCAAAGAAACTTAAGATGACAAAGATTTCTCGATGCAAGCATAAATCTAAAGGAGAACAACAAGAAAAGAATTCACCTTGAGGTGGTATTTCTGTTGCAGTGATTTCCTCACTATACCAGTATAGATACCACAGATCCACCATGCAAAGACCAATCCTTCTCCAATCAAAAATGATGTTTCTGGGTCAATACCATGGAAAACTGCAGTAGCGGCAGCCAGTGCAATACCGCCTTCGACACACAGAGCATGGCAAATGCAAGGATTTGTCCATGGAACATCTTCCCTAAGCCTCTCAACATTGCGCCCAAATAAGACACAAGGACAGAAAAGCCCAGTCCAACCTGGCATTCAAAAGGCTTCCAGCTAAATTATCAGCCATTGTAGACAATACAATGATCTATAAGACTATACCCATCGATGAGCCATTGTTAATATTTTGAATCAACCACTACAAGATAATATATGTATATAACTAGCATTATAGAATCAGAAATGCTCCTTTCTAAAAGCTGACAATATATCGTTTTATGTCATCCTAAATTATTAGTTTAAAGTGAGTATTTCTTCATTATGTGAGTTTCCACTCTTTTGCTTCCATTTTCTAATGCATTTTGCATCTTCTCTTGGTTTCTATTTTACAGTTATAAATGGACCGGTCAATTTATGACAATGATACAAATGTAACTTTCATGAACATTCCCCAAAAGAGAACCGTCACATAAAAGTGATTGCAAGAAGTTAAAATGTTATGAAAGTGGATGATAGTTTTGGGAACAAAAAAAAAAGAAACAGTCTCTCAGTTATTTTTACAGTGGTAAAAACTGGTTCATGATGAAATAGCTGACCATTATTTAATCTAGATATCATTTTGGTGTGCTATTTAGTTTCCTGTTAATTTCAACAGGAGGTCAGTTTTTTAATTGTGTTATGTGGAATATAACCATCAAACATGGATTTCTTGCATCTAAGGTCTTCAAAAGGAAACAAAATCATCCGAAATAAGGTATCTCCCCCATAATCTTGTACCATGAAAGAGATAAAAGGGCAACATGTGATTTAAGAATGTCTACTAATTGCCAATAACTATCTCAGTGTGGGTGAAAAATATGTAAAAGACAATATTGATAGGAAACAAAACTTTTCTCAAGGACTAGTGTGCTTCTGTGAAGTGAGAGTGTCCCTTCTTGGATGACACGAGCTCCAACTCACTTCAACATGGTATTAGAGTCTGCTCATGCTGCTATAGGGTCAAGGGGGAGTTTTGAACTTGGAGCTGTACACCACTCTAATAGTCCCACATGGGAGTATGTTGGATCCTTCGAGTTGTTACATGAAGGGTTGCCACCTCACAAATGGCTAATCAATTTAGCATGTCAGCCTACTTTGAAAGTTTTAAGACTTACATATAAAATTTAATTTGAATGAACTTGCTCTTTATTGGTAAACTTTTGATTTGCTTTATATGTAGCGGTTTCAAAATCTTTAACAGACCTTGTTTCCCCTACATAAACCCTCCGTAAATAGTAGGATTCATATACTTTTATATCCTGCAGTGTTCTATTATTCTTTATTGAGAGAAATAGAACAGTAGATGTCTGCTCTTCAATGATTTGGTCAATCGTCTATTCAGCAGCAGACCAATGAGGTAATGTTATAAAAAACAATATGAACAATCACATCATATGTTATTAAAAGCAAAACGAACAATTTAACAAGATACAGAAAAGTAATACTAGATCCAAAGGTAGATATCATTCTAGGATTTTGAAACATGTAGCTTTCGGATAATGAATCATGAACAAAGAGGGCTTACAGCTCTCCGGATCCTCAGCACAACCACAGATCCCAGTCGTCCACGCCTCATCAGCAGGTGGGTTGTAGTTTTCAGGAAGGGGTTGTCCGCACTCGGCACATCGTCGAACCTCCAACTGATCAAATAAGAAAAATACAGTACTCATCGCCATCACCAAATCTACCAAAATCTGAGACAGATCTTGAAGATGACAGCAAAAATTCAACAAAATTTAGCCTCCCGCTTGAGCCACACGTTACAACCCTAACCTGCGGAACACGAACGGGCTGGTTGAGCTCTCCAGGGCGGATCTCCTCCAACGGCGCGTCCTGATCCTTAGTGAGCTTCACGTACCTCGACGGGACCGGCTCGTCCGACATCTTCAGGAAGGCAATGGAATCGGTGAATGCGCGTCAGATCTCGTGTCCCGTGCGACCAGATATCCGAGAATCCGAGAGAGCGTATAGAGATCGAAGCAAGAAAACGCTAAATTGGGAGGAGAGATCTGGAAATGTCGGTGGGGCGAATGGGCGATCTGCGTCGCGCATTCACCATTCGGTGAACAACTTCGTAGATTGAACTGCGAAAGCCAAATAAACGGCTCTGCGATGATCATCTTCATATAGTCGAAATTTTTTCCTGGGGGTTACTTCATCGACTCGATAACTTTGTACTTTTGCATGAAAGTCCTTACAAAACTAATTATTGAATTCTGGTAGAGTTTAATGATTTCTTCTTTAAAGACCAATTGATTCAACTAACTTACTCTTACTCACTTTGTCCAATCCAATCCATTTAAATTGTTTGATGTGATAAATCAATCCGATAGATTCAATATGTTTCTGTTTAAGATCGTCTTCCGGATGAGTCGTCGGCCACCTAGCTTATAGGTCGACGGTAAGATGGTACCCATGAGCAATGAAAAAAAAGGACGACAGACTCTGGCATGTCATCAAACGTTGAACTGCAAGAGAGAAGAAGAGGGTGAGAACGGAAGTCAGAGGTATCCTAACTTAACCACTCCGATGCTCAAGTCAGATCCTCATCCCCCGAGATGGAGAAGATAATATGAGATGGTAGAGAGAATGAGTGTTTGTTGATTCTGTGCGCGCGCATACCTATATTCGCAAGAGACGAGAAATTATATAGACTCATGAAAAAGAAATGAGAAAACTGTCTTATCTTAGTTAAGAAGAATATCCCTCAGTGAAGATTTTGTCAGATGATATGCCTCATCTGAGTAAGGAGA
>JBBMKF010475918.1:0-10173 GCA_037834155.1 Curcuma caesia | reverse complement strand
AGTCATGATCAACAATTGATTAGTGATTGGAAAATTCAATACCCCAAAATGGCATAGGAGTTTAGGGGTTAACCAATTGACTAATGATGAACATCAGCTAGGGTAGTCAATGCTAGGGTAGTCAATTGAGTCGAGGAGGTCGAGGTGGCTTTAAGATAGGTGAAATAAAGTCAGTTAATCATATTAGAAATCTTGTATTCCTTGTGCTCATGCCCTTTAGTATTTTTCGCAAGTTTCTTCCTTCTTTCAATAGTGAGAATTCACAAGGAAGAAACTTGTTGTGAGGATCATACTATACGCTATGAACAATCGAGAATAAAAAAGTTATATTAAATTTGAGAAAAATTTAATAACTCACAAAATGACTGAAAGGTTATATTAATTTTTCTCTTATATTAATTCAAAAATAAAATAAGAGCAAAATTAAGGGAAAAAATGAAAAGTATTTCATGATTTGTTACTTAGGTCAACCATCCGTGACTCGACTCAACTTAACTTGGCCTAGTTTATTTTGTGTTCGACACAACTTGACTCGATCTAGGATGTGCACCGTGCTAGACTCAACTTGGTCTAACGAGTCGGGCTAAGCATGGGTGACTTACTCACATCCCTAGCTTATTTTTTTTTTATAAAAAATATCTATAAATTTTTAGGCAAAGATAAAAAAAACACCTCTTATTGTTTGAATCATTACGATGATACTCCACTTTGATTTTTATTAAAAGGACATTTTATTCTCATGTATAATTATCCAAGTACTTTTCACTATACTATTTTCATTATTATTTTTATCTTATATTTTCTGTCTAAATCTTGAATTGGAGTGCATTGTAGCATGCATGAAATCATATTCACTACAACTGTGAATGTTAGGCACGATTCATTTGAAGATGAATTCAGATAGATTAATCCGTCTAGGCCTACGATCCGTGTGGGTTGACCCATGATAGGCTTGAGTTAGTCTGCGAATTGAGAAAATTTATTTATTTATTTTAAATTTTAAAATTAAAGTAGAAATTAAATAAATTAGTGAGCTTGATTCGTCTAAATTACAATTCAAGCTTAAAAAATTCAACTTGATCAATTTAAACTATAATTCAAACTTAAATTTTTTAATATTTTTTATTTTTTTGATAGGCCCGTGGCTTGGTCCGTCTAACCCGTAATCTGTCTTGAATTGGGTTGGGTTGGAGATTTTTCAACCTGCCAAGTTGGTGGGTCAATCTGCTCCGCCCCGTCATATGATAAATTTTTAGTGGGTTGGTCCGTCCCGCTATGGATTGGTCCGTTTAATAGCTCTATTTATTACTGAGTGTAACATATAACAACCTAGTCTTAGTTCTAAAACATATCATTTAACGATTTTTCAGAGGATTCGAAGAATTTTTTGTCCTTTTTATTTAAAGTTATTTACCACATTGTAGCAGTTATGAAATCGTAGTTGTTATCACTATAAGCTATAACTATTGTAGTTGTAGCAGTTACGATACCGTAATTGTTACAACATATGTAATAGTTATGGTTTCGTAATTGCTATAACACACTTATTGATTGAGGATTTAGACAAGATATATAGTTGTAACAGTTATGATTTTATAATTGCTAAAGAGATTATAATAATAGTAGCGATGAAATCGTAATTGTTATTACTATAAATTATAACTATTGTAGTTGTAGTAATTATGATACCGTAACTGCTACAATATGTGTTAACAAAAAATATAGATGAGATAATAATAAAATAATATTAAAGGATAAGAATAATATTAAAAGATAATTATAAAATTAGGATGAAATATTTTTTTATAAAAAAATCAAAATAAATTTCTATTTGCGATTTAAAAAATATCTTCATGATTTTTATTCTATATATAATATTTTTTTAAAAAAATATTTCTATAATGGATCGTGCACGCATTCAACTAACTACCCTTCCAACTTGCTCCACTGGTATCTTCAGCCCTCTCTCTCTCTCTCTCTCTCTCTCTCTCTCTCTTCCCTTTCCCTCTTGCATTCTTCCGTTCCATCGATATCATGGCGATGCTTTCTCTTTTCCCCCTCTTCCTCCTCTCCGCCTTCCTCGTCGTCGGTGCCGACTCGATCCCCGACCACCTACGCCTCCCCTCCACCGCCGCCTTTCCCCGCGCCACCGCCGAGAAGCTGATCCGGGCCCTAAATCTCATCCCCAAGGACGCGTCCATACAGTCATCCTCCGCGGCGGGCGGTGGATCCTCCTCCGTCTCCGGATCCTCGCAGAACGGAATATTCGAGCGGCGCTTCCGCTTCCCTGGCTTGTCTGATGGGGCTTCCGCCGATGATCTCGGCCATCACGCCGGTTATTACGGCCTTCCCCATACCTATGACGCTAGGTGAGAGACTGTTGACTTTTGGGTAGGTGCATTTCACGATTAGGGGAGCTGGTTATTTGAGTTCTGGGGAGTGGTAGATTGTAGTTTGGGCCCTTTCAGAAATTAGGGCTTCTTTTTTCCTGCTCCGGTAGTTCTATAGGTATGATTCTGATAAAGGTTGATGTTAGCTTCGTGTGATTATGGCTTTTGGTCGGTGCATTTCACTATTAGGGGAGCTGGTTATTTGAGTTTTGGCGAGTGGTAGACTGTAGTTTGGGCCCTTTCAGAAATTAGGGCTTCTTTATTCATGCTCTGGTAGTGCTTTGGGTATGGTTCTGATAATGGTGGATGTTAGCTTCGTGTGACGATGGCTTTTGGTAGGTGCATTTCACGAGTAGGGGAGCTGGTTATTTGAGTTTTGGCGAGTGGTAGACTGTAGTTTGAGCCCTTTCAGAAATTAGGGCTTCTTTTTTCATGCTCTGGTAGTACTATAGGTTTGGTTCTGATAAAGGTGGATGTTAGCTTCGTGTGACTATGGCTTTTGGTTGATGCATTTCACGATTAGGGGAGCTGGTTTTTTGAGTTTTGGCGAGTGGTAGACTGTAGTTTGGGCTCTTTCAGAAATTAAGGCTTCTTTTTTCATGCTCTGGTAGTACTATAGGTATGGTTCTGATAAAGGTGGATGTTAGCTTGTGTGACGGTGCAGGTTTTATTTGATTTTATCTTGAACTCGAGTACTTGTTTTCTGTTTGTAGGATGTTCTACTTTTTCTTTGAGTCAAGGAATAGTAAGAAGGATCCAGTCGTCATTTGGTTGACAGGAGGACCTGGCTGCAGCAGCGAATTGGCTGTCTTTTATGAGAATGGTCCTTTCAGCATAGCCGATAACATGTCACTTGTGTGGAACCAATTTGGTTGGGACCAGGTATGCTGAGTCCTGCTTGCTCTCTATTCTTAGGTTGCTGATTCTCTAGATTGCAAAAGTTTGTTGTTGAAGTTGTTCCTTGCAAGTTATTTTGCTGTTTGAGATGCACTCAACTATTTGGATGAAAACTTATGCAAAAGAAGTTTGTATGATTTTTATTGGTTTATTGACTAACTACTAAATTTGTATACTTCATGTACAAGAACTAATAATTCATATGACTAGTTTGAAATTTGCAGCTAAATTGTCTAGTTTTGTAGGCGTGACATATGCTCACTTATAGAATTATTTGCTGCATTTTGTTAGATGTTTTTGTGTGCAATGCAGAATTGTTTTGAAGCAGAGTTAATGAGAAATAAATAAATTATTGTGATAAGATTATTTAGTGTCAGTGAGCTATAATTAAGTAGGCTCAGAAAACTATTTCTATTCTGTGGATTTTGCAGGCTTCAAATCTTATATATGTGGATCAGCCCACCGGAACAGGATTTAGCTACAGTTCAGATAGACGTGATACTCGTCACAATGAAAAAGGTGTTAGTGATGATCTTTATGATTTTCTACAGGTATATATCACACAAATATGATTTGTGGTTATTTGGTATGGCCTAGCCATTGAAGTTTGTAATTTGGAAGAGTGGACTTTGATCTGTCATGATTATTCTGTCACATGATTTTTCCCCCCTCAAAGTTTGCCCTTTCTTGCTCTTAAATAGTATGCACCTTATTTTATTTTGCTTATGTATTTTCTTCTGCATGCTTAAATAATATGCCATTGCCATTTCATTTATCAGCGTATCCCCTATTCTATGGAATTTCTTTTATTATGCTTATGCACTTTCTTTTGAGATGCACTCGAATATCATTGGTTGCTTCTTTAATTGAATGGATCTTACTAGGAGTATTTGTTATCATGATCCTTATAGAACAGGGTGACAAATGGTCCAAGAAGGAGGGTAGACGTGGAACAAGTCTCGTAAGGATCAATATGGAACCGTTCAACAAGTAGAATACTTTCAACACGAAACATTCCATATATGTCAATTTGGAAGTTTGAAAAAGAGAGGGAACTGAACCTTATAGGATCATCGAAGAAGTATTATAGTTTTCATATCTCTATGTTTCCTCATTCCGCTGCCTTTTGTCATGACACTGGAGCTAGTTTTTGCTGTTGTTTTGTCCACCTCTCGTCATCTCAATTCGCTAGTTTCCTCACTTGAGGTTTGTTGATTCTTGTTTAGGGGCTGCCACTTTGTCCTATTAGATCCTATTGCTTGCTTGCTTTAATTGAATAAATCTTTTCAGGAGCATTATGTTACTATCCGTGCAGAATGGGGGGTGGGCATGACATTGTTTAAGAAGAGAATATCAACATGGCACAAGTCTAAAAATGATTGACATGGAACAAGTTTCAACAGAATGAGCAAGCAAATACTGACCATTTCAACAATTAAAATAATGCCATGTAATAACATTTCATAGAATATGTTATTTTGGAAATCTAAAAATGAGAGGGAAACTAGACCTTAAGCTCATTAAAGAAGGAATTGGATCTTTTGCCTTTCGTTGTTTCTTCATCGTTGCTCGTCAATGGCTCTTATTGTAGTCCCAGGGTCAACTGACATTTCTTCCTTGCTTATTGCCATCTCAACTTACCTAATTCCCTAATCAATTTCCAATTCTTATTTGTTGTTTATCACTCCACCTAAACTAGAAGTTAGGGATGACAATTTCCTCCGAACCCGATGGAGGATCCAATACTGAATGGAGGAGGGTATGGAGGGGGTTTTTGGACTTGATGAAATAATTGTATAATCAGGTAGGGGATTTTCGGATACGGTTATGGAGGTGAATCTAGTAAAATTACCCATACCTGATACGAATACCTGATATATATATATATATATATATAATTATGTTTTTTTGATATGATGTTTATTATGTTTTTGTTGAATTATGTTTTTTTGATATGATGTTAATTCTAATATACTTTTGTTGAATGATGGTTGTTCGATGAAATGAAGAAAATTATTTGTATGGAGGATATCTGATCTTCTGATGGGTATGGGTATGGGATGGATATCCATCCTCTGATGGGTATGAGGATGAAAGCTGAATATCTGATGGGGATGGAGATGGAAATGTATATAATAAATGGGGATGGAGACAGAGGATATGGACTCCGATCCAAACCCGACCCATTGCCATCCGTACTCGAAGTTGTTCTTTTCTCGATGTTGTAGGAGTTTAGCCCTTAAGGAGTAAGTCAAGATAATGGAGGATTTCCATCCCCTCTCTCAAACTGTATCTTTAGTGAGCTATTGAGTTGCCTGCTCATCAATCCAACAAAGGCCAAATGGTCAATCACACTTCTTGTGAAGGTGACACCAGGACAAATAAAGTGGCATCTTTTATCCAATCTGAAGACAAACCTTAAACTGCATCACTTGAGGACTCAGTCATATGCATGTGACCATAGCAAATTAGTGTCAGAATCGACCATCAACGATGACATCCTATAACAGATATCAGACATGACCAAGTAGATGACAAAAGAGTTGATGTTCGGTCGCATGAAAAAGTAGAGACAAAGTATTTCACTAGCAATGAATGTGGAGACCTATGGGCGTCCCTCAAGATGATAGACGAAGATGATTGGACACTTAGCAATATCCTCATATGTCGAAGTACCTTGAGGAACAATATTATAAGAACACGAATGAAGAATAAGACACCAAGACTCGTCCCTTCTTGGAACTTCTCCCTATGGTAGAACTCCTCCCTATGGTAGAAGACCACACAAGTGTCCATCGTACTTTGATTTTCCTAAGTACACAAGTATTGGTGATTCCCTCTCTTGACTATTTGGTGGAAGTTTTGTTTCTAAAGACTGAGAGAGGCTACTTAGAGAT
Organism: Curcuma caesia; assembly: GCA_037834155.1. Lineage (NCBI taxonomy): Eukaryota > Viridiplantae > Streptophyta > Magnoliopsida > Zingiberales > Zingiberaceae > Curcuma > Curcuma caesia. The sequence continues at coordinate 3,989 of JBBMKF010475918.1, read as the reverse complement.
TATTTGGCATTGTGGGAGGTCTTCCAAGCATTATGCAATGCTAGCTTTGGGCCCCTGAAAGGAGGAAATTTGTGGAGTTTGCTAAAATTCACTTGACACACTGGGTTAGAGAGTGCTTTAAGTGAGGTCAAGAAACTCTTCCTCATGTAGAAAACTTGACCATATACCTTGAGCTAGATCTTTTTATCTTTAGACTATTTCGACACCTTAAGATAGAGGAAAAAGTGCACTACCTAAGAAATCTCAAAACCTGATCAATTACAGAACTATTAGCCAAAAATGCAAAGGCCTTAAATGCTCCAACCATCATAGACAATTGAAAATGAAGCCCACCACCATCCATTTAATAGTTAGCCAATGTTGAGATAGTTGAACAATGTGTGAGGAGCCTCTATTTCAACTGCAATGAATCATTCTCATATGGCCACAAGTGAAATAAGTTCTTAATGCTGGATGGAGTGGATGATAAAAAAGCAACAATAAAACCTCCTCACTACTTGATAATGACCATCCAAGGAGTTCCTTAACCCCTTGATCTCAAATAATGCAAGTGTCAACCACCATCCCCTGACACTCCGTTGTAGTCCTCTTCGACTGATGTAACACACATAGCTTCATCAATGAGAAATAAATAACTGAACTAAAGATAACATAATATGAGAATCTTAAATGCTCAGTGGTGCCCACTAAAGAAGAATGATTTCAAGGAACTGGGTCTATTTAACATTCTGCATACTACTAGACACTGAAAAGGTATGATAATTGATTTTCTTATTTTCCCCCTAACAATATTTGATGTCTTTCTTTTCTGATTCTTCCCTTAACAAAATTTAATGTCATAATATAAAATCAAACGCTTACGCACTTTGGACCCTGTCCTCTTGTATTTTAAGGTCATGGTCGTATAATTTAAAGACGACAAATGAAGTTGGAAGAGACCCCACAACAACAATTTCTTTAAAGGGCAAACAAAAATTAGTGCATCAATTGACAACATTTCTAGCAAAGAATGATCACCTACATCAAGAGCCAGGATATATCACCAACCAAAGACTTATCAAAAGAACTAGTTATGGAATAAATAGCAAGGCATGCCATGTACTTAAGGACAAGCATGATTTGGCTGGGGCAAGAAATGTTACAATCTTTGCAGATTGGCTGGAGGGGGGATAGTCCAAGAATAGAGGATTAACGTGGAACAAGGCTTGAAAGGATCAACATAAAAGAAGTCTTAGAAGAATAAGCAAACATTGAACTGTTAATAAGAAGAATAATTTCATGCAGAAGAATTCTATAGAATAAGTTAATTTGGAAGTTTATAAAGGGCAATACAATTTTATATGATCATCAAATAGGTAATACGAAGGGGAGCCTTGGTGCAACGGTAAGGTTGCTGCCATGTGACCTAGAGGTCACGGGTTCAAATCCTGAAAACAGCCTCTTGCCAAAGGCAAGGCAAGACTGCGTACAAAGGATCCTTTCCTCGGACCCCGCATGGCGGGAGCTTCGTGCACCGGGCTGCCCTTTTAGAGTTTTGATGCATATCAAGCATCCATTACTGTCTAAATAAAACATCAGATCATTCAACAGGAATTCAGCAGTTGATCTTCATGCAATGCCCAGGTTATACTGTCTTTTTAGAAATTGAGGGCAACTAGTCTTCCAATTAGTAAAATCTAGTAGAACAAAAGTATTCTTTCGGGAAACATATACTTTTGTAATCATGTTTTTAAAAGCCTCTGCTTGGACCACATATGTGACCAACTAAATGAATTTTAAAAGAGAATGCTTATAGGATATTTGGTTTGCATATGCACATCCAAAAACATCATAGTTCGTTCATTTGAACCAATTTAGATTTTAGAATTTAGATTAAACCAAATTGATTTGAAATCCTAATCTACAATATTTGAGAGGCAGTTTGTAACTTGTAAATACTATCTCAGACATTTATTTTGTACGTTATAGATACTTTAGATATTAAATATATTCATTTTTTGAAATTTTTTTTCAATACCGATATTATTGGACGTACCAATTGATATCTAAGTTTTTAGAATGACCAATAAGGATATCATATGACAATCATGATATATATATTATTGGTCATTCTAAAAACTATATATATATATATATATATAACTCATATAACATTAATGATTAAATATAAATTTAATAATATTATCATTTCTACTATTAAACATGTAAATATGATTAATGAATAATAATGTAAATCATTTTAACATATTTATAATTTTTATCTAACGCTTATTATTCATGGTTTGATATGATTGATTTGATAATTCTTCAAAACAATTCACAAGACAAACCTCAATTTGAAATCTTGGGTCAATCCATTTGGGATGGACAAAGCTTGAAAACTATGATATACACACACTCATATGTTGCACAAATGACATTGTATTATTTTTGATGAGTTGGTAAATAGTGGATATTGGACGTATGATATACATTATTATCCATATAAATTTCTCAACAAAAGAAACAATTATTAATTTTTAAGTTTGTGATGCTCTATGGATCGTGGAATACACGAGCAAATTGTTAATATTGATTATCACCATTAACATATCAGATGTTGCATTGAGTTTGACCCTCAGAAACAGGAGGGACTTTATTTGTCTCCAGTATTCATGATGCAGTTCATAGACCAAGAAGGGAAACAGTTCCTATTAAGCATGGCATATATTGTACGTCTTAAATCAAATATTAGTAAGAATAAGAATAATTTACATGTAAAGGAATGTGGTTATCTGCAGTAATATTCGGAAAAGAGAAACTGAAGCTTTCACAATTAACGCACCTGCCCTTTTGGATTTCCTTGCGCATGACCTCTATCTCACTTTTGATAGTCCCGACTTCTTTGTGGTTCGATTGAGCTCTAGCCAGCTCTCCCTTTAGCGATTGCAGATTCTGGCCGAGCTCTTCCTTCTCAGCACTGAACGCCCGGATGTCGGACTGCACCTGAGCCATATCGGCGCGCATCCCGTCGATCAGACGCACCTCCGCCTCGGCCTTGCACAAACGCTCGAAGATTTCACGGACCTCAGCGTCTGTCTTGGCCTTGGACTCCGCAACAACAGCCGCGGCGACGCGGAGCTCGTGTTGGGAGGCGTCGAGGTCCCGTTTCAGCGACACGTGGGAGGATGCGAGCTCCTCGTTGTCATTGATGAGGAGATGGATGTCACGGAGCTGCGCAGCGAGCCTCTCCTCGAGGGCGATCACGGCGTGGCGACGGGACACGAGCGGGTCGTCGACGTGTCGAAGGAGCGCAACAGGCGGCGGGGCGCGTCCCAAGACCCGCGCAGGAGGCTCAGGGAGCGGGAGGAAGTGTGCGGGGCGGCCCCTTTCCGCCATTGAAAGATGGAGTGAGATTGATCTCACTAGGGTTTCGAGGGAGGCATGGAAGGAAAAGTTACAGATGTAGAAGAGTAAAAGACGACAGTGGGACTATATCAGGCCTTGAAGGCCTTTTTATATGGGCTTCAGTTAGGCCTGCAACTTGGCCTGCTTGATTATTAAATCATATTTTAAAAGAACCGATTTATTTACCGTAAACCCTTTTTACACAACGTAAATTCAATGACATCATTTAAAATAGTTTTAATCAAAATTATTTAAAATAATTTTGAAAACTACAGGTGGAGTGTTATTTTTATTACTTTTTTAAAAAAGGATCTCCTTTTAATTTTCTACCAATAAGATAATAATAATAAAATTAAAAGAGATTTTGTTTAAAAAAACAAAAGACCGAGGGGTAAAATGAAATTCACACTAATTAATTAATTAATTTATTTAACTCCCACGGTGTTGCCGAAACCACGGCAAACCTGTAAATGCTAAGACTCGAATTCCTTACTTTCCATCTCCTCAGTCAGCGTGCGTGTCCCCGGATTACACTCCCTGAAACAAAAAGGCAGCATTTGGCCTGCGGTTTTTGGTCATCGTTCACGGGTTCCAACCAAAAC
>JBBMKF010475899.1:0-10175 GCA_037834155.1 Curcuma caesia | reverse complement strand
ATAATATAAGATAAGTACCTCTGCTACGCAGAGGCATATAAATAGCCTTTGGGGCTATTTACGACTAATCCGAAACTCTTCGGGGATCGACCATAATATTAGGGAGATTGCATCTGACGATATTATAGTTTGCCCTAAATAATTACTACAAAACATTGCGAGCACGTCATTATCATTCGTTCCTTCCTTTTCGGAAGCGAATCAGATGGTAAAGAGCTCACCTAAGCGTACGAGGAAGGGCCCGGAACGAGTGATGGAGATTCGCCAAAAATATAGTAAATTCGCAGACTCGAAAGTCAAACATATTATCCTAATTTGATTTGTCATTAGGATATATAAAGAGAGCCGGGATTAGGCCCCCCGCGGTAGACTTATGGGGCGCATTCCGCCAGTAGGAACTGATCGACTAGGAAAGAGATCTTGGGAATCCCGTTTTTGTTTTTGGCCGCCTTAAGTGAATCGAAGAAATTTTGGACTGGTAGCAGCAGTTATCTTTATATTATATTCCTGATTCACAATCATTTTCAGGACAGCACTGAGATAGGACTCAGAGGTGTCTGCTGGCAGTTTCTTTTGCCCAGTATTATCCGGCACATATAGAAAGATAGGAACAAAGACTGAATTGAAGGCCGCAGCACACACCATAAATATCATCCAAGGGGACCTATGCAGAGGAGATGGCACTCAGACCAGAAGGTAAGGAACAAACCTTGAACAAGACTAAGAAAATTGTCCTTTCCTTACAAAAAGAAGAAGCAACTACCTGCAGGTAGAATCAAATTGAAGACTGATGGGTGTGCAAAAGGAAGCCCTGTAATTGAACAGATTTAGCGATAAATGTTGTTAAGGAGAAAATTGTTGACCTACTCTCAATTCTTTATAGAGTATATAGGTAGTGTTGAACTACTGGAGATGTGAACTTACCAACAGGAGTCAATCTCCAAGAGGTAAGCGAACGTCTTTTTTTTATCGACGAGAGCAGGCTAAACCAGATCTATTTAGACCTCGTCAATCAGGGCACGCAGAGTCCCCACTTTGCCCAAGCTCTGGATTATGTTCTGCATTTCGGAGGTATGTAGTTAGAGTTAGGATTGATTTTATAGGCTTTATCATATTTAGTCATCAGAGTTTAGGTAAGACTTTCAAAGTGACTATCATATACAAAAAAGTCTCTGCCACTTTCCTGCCATACTACACGAGGGGACCCCCTGCCCTGGAACAATTACGACCGACCAAGAAACTCGAGCCGAGGAGTCTAAAGAGGAACCCCTATCGCCCGAGAAGAGGGGGTTTAACTTTTGCCAAGAATAAATATAAATTCCACAAAAGTTTCGTCGTCCTTCTTGACTCCCTTGACAGGCTGCAAGGCGGATAAAGTGGGCACACTAGTTTTCACATTAACACTTGGAATCATGCCTGGTCTTCCTTCATCCATGATGCGTGCCCAAGTATGGCTTGTGTCCGGCTTTTATCAAAGTAGTTCTAGTTTTCGATGGGAGGGGTCCGTGGTACTTTCGGTCCTAGAAAGTGTGCCGTGCTTTCAAGGAGTGGAGGAATCGGGTTGAAGTCAAAGCATGATCTACAATTGGACTTGTCCCCATCGGTTCTATGTGAATTTAAGCCAAATATATAGTAAGGGCCTTACCACAGGAGAAAGTACTTTACTTATGAAAGGAAATTTCGTCTCATTGGGCTCTATATCTAGGATAAGCATTCGATTGTTCTAGCAGAACTAAATCACCACAAGGCGCCTCTTTCTCTGCTTTTAAATACTGTAAATCCCCTTTCATTTAAGAGAATAAGAAGAGTAGCTGTACTCTACTCTTAGAGCCGACTATGACTTCTTCGTCTTCTCTTTATCCTTTATCTAAGAAGGGGAGGCTTTTCTATAGCTTTCTAAGCCCTTTCTCTTAGCCAGGGGAAATCCTAGTCTAGAGGAGAGTTTTCTATAAGAATGTGGAAAGAGGAGGAATTTCCTTAATAGGTTACCCGATCCCTAACTCGGGTCGAAGAAAATAGATAAAAGATTTCGAGGAAGGGTCTTTGCCAGGAGGCCAGAGATTCTTGAATTTACATAGCATAAATACGGACATTCTGCTTCAAGTTGCCATTGAATTGCTTTCCGTTCCCTTGCTGAGTCAGAGGATGAACAAGAGTTCGCGCTGACACTTCATGAAACAGAGACTGCTATAACTTACTCAGTCTCTGATACAGCTCCTGTTGTGGAAAAAGAGGTTTGAGTCCTTTGCCTTTGTGATCTCGGTCACACGGGAGACCCCTCCTTAAATAGAGAGTACGAATACCCCAAGTAGTACAGATCTTTCCCCCCTCTTCCCTAAAGTCTGGTGCCGACGAGTCCCGCTGAGTAAGGACCATCTCTGAATGAATAAGAGGCCCAACCGCCATACCTTTTTTGATCTCCAATTTCATATGCTTCGTGCGGGACAAGAATGTTTGTTAAGCCAAGAGTTTTTTAGAATAGGAAGAGAGGGGTAGTACTGATCTGTCTTTCCTTCCCCTTGAGTGGGGGGCTTTTACAATAACTAGGCTTTTCACACCCCATCGGGTACTTTAGATGATCCAATTTCCGCTGCGGACGATGATATATAAGAAAACTTCTGTCGTTGACTTAGAACTCCTTTCATTTCATCGAGTGCTGCTAGCTCCTATTCGAAAAAGCGTCTTTCGTTTAATTTTCCACTGTTGGAGAGTACGCTATCCCGGAACCGGCGATCAAATTTATATCACGTCATCGGTTTCCGTTGCTGGACCATATGTTACCACTTAAGATGCTTGAGTAGTTGATGTAGCCGAATCACCTACCCCCCTTATAATCGTCTAAAGGATCTGCCCTCGCTGGATCTTTTTCCATAACTTTGGTTGCTGAGTCGGTTTCTGCCATAGATGATCAAACTGCTTTCGCCGGAGCAGATGATGTCCAAAGGGAGTTGTGCTCTTCCCATTTTTGACTTTTAGGTTGAGGGCTGCCAGAGTATCCGTCACACCTCTTGAAAGCTCTTTACCCTATTCAATGCAGCAATGACTACCATGAAAAAATTGCTTATAAAAGCTCTTAAATGCTCTATCAATATCTTGAATGCTCTGAATGTGCATTCACTCTACCTACCCTTCTCACCTACCTCTCTCCTCTCAATCGATTGCCTCTCAATCAATGAATTCTCCCTTCACTTCCTCCCTGAAATCTCCTTTGAATTAATGGCCTGAAAGTGCTTTTATAATCTTGCAATTATGTCAAGTCCTTTTCAATCCCATGTGGCACTTTCTCATTTGTTTGGCTGCACAAAACAAAACTTGATTGGCTCTAATAAATTGTGCTTTGATTGTCTTTAATGGACTTTGGTCTTGCATGAATTAATGGGCCCAAGGCCTGGTACAAGCCCAAGTCTATATATTGGGTCGTTTTCCTCCATTGCGGTCCATCCTCCAGCTAGGCTTGGTTTATTCTTCTTGCTCTCGAAAGGCTTACGACGAATAGGCTCTACTTGGCATTACATTCATAGGTTGTTCTGACTTTCCTGCTTATGTTGCCCTTGGATTATTAAGGTCTTCCATCATAGGGAATTCCTCGAATACCAGCCGACAAATGGTAGAGGTGCGAGTTGATCGTGAGTGGGATTTTCCTTCCTAATTCCATTTAGCGAGTAGCGACCCTCCTTTAATAGCTAGGATTTCCAGATGCCATCGAAGATGCAGCAGATAAAATCTGAGAAGAGGACAAGCCGTCTTTCTTTCTTTCGTACCGGATGAGAATCCGATTAAAGCACCACTCCTTCAAGGAGTAAGCGTAGCAGGCACAGGCACTGGTCTTGACTCTGAGTCTGTATCACCCGGACCAATAGACGGAGACTTTCTAAAAAGAATTAGTAAAGCAAGTAATTTCTTGCCCATGGGCAAGGTAAGGAAGTCAAATCGAACGCTTCAGGTAAGGAATGTCGCCTTGAGGCTTGTTGATGTTCAGGGATTATTTAAAAGGAATTGGGGATAACGGTTGTTAGCTCTCTTCTTTACCACGAATGTGGGAATAGATAGTCCTTACTTTACTGACTGGAATTCATTCAAAAACGGTACAGGAACTGGTTTAACAAAAGGGGTCTCGAACTACAGTGATCTGAGACCTTTTTCCCGGAGGTAGGTTATGTAGGCGTACAACTGTTCATAGGTTGTATTCCATCACGAATGGCCAAAGAATCGATTAGTAGTATGCCTTAGATTTCCAGAAGACATTCTCCCTATTGGAAACTGGCTAGCGATGAGGAGAAAAGTCGCCCAATGTATGGTCCTAATTGCAACACGCCACCTACACGACTCACTACATAGGTTTAAGGAAAGCAGGATAATCCGGTTCCTCATCCCTCGGAAGTTGAGTTATAAGGCAAGAATGATGAGCATTTTGGCCTCTAAAGCAAGATGAAAGTGTCCTCTTGAATAAGGAGACCTCACACACCAGTCAAGGGAATCAGGTCGGTAACAAAAGATCATCATTCATGCGCACAAGAGCTTAACGTGCACAGGAAAAAGCCAAGAGCTAATTCAATAGCGGTCTTCTAGCAAGCAGCACTGACTTTTACACCGAATACGATCACCGTAATAGCTGATTCGACGGCATCCATGAATGTGCTTGCGTCCTCTTCTTTGACTATTATACCTCCCGGTGCATAACCGATTCCTCCACCTCATCTGCACCTCAAAAGAGGGCATTATAGAGAAGCTCCTTCTGTAACAGCTGCAGTGGATTCAATAGCAGCCTATTCTGTCCATCTCTGCCTGCCAGCAAGCATTCCTTTAGCCATGAATCCGATTCGGGGAGCATCAACATAGTTCCACGCAATGACATTTGAGGAATCTAGGGACCTACTTCAATAGTTCGCTAACCACTCGGAGCTGTTTTGCAGTTAAGGATATCAGCTAGTTGGTTGTTTGGCTCCTCGATCCAGACTGGAATATATGGGATTAGGACTTTAAGTAGCTTTTGGGGACAAAAGAGCAGGGTTTACAATGGGCTCATTGCTCTTTCGCTCATTGCTAGTGAATGGAGGAAGGAATGCGGAGTTTGGTTGGTGGAGATGGATCCCGGGGAACTAATTCACATTAATCCCATCCCTGGAACTCAATCTGAGTGGTTCCCCTCAATAAGGACGAAAAGTAGCATCAGCGGATGAAAGAGTGTCCTTCGCTCCTCTCACATTCGTTCGAGCTTCTTCTGTAATACCGATAGTTAATAGCTCTAGCGGCTGCTTTTGAAGATAGTCATTTTATTGGGTTCATCTACTCCCACAGTTCGCCTTCAGCTCACCTTGGATACTCCAACCCTTGGTCAAACACTTGAAGATAGTCCTATCAACACGAGCTATTGTCCTTTGATGCTGGATGCGCTGGTGTAGATTTATTTTCTGTAATTGTAATAGAATAGTAATATAATAATATAAGTAGTGCTAAAGTCGATGCGCTAAATGAGAGTTCGAGGTGGGATGAGTAAATTAGCTCGAATTGATTAGTGCATCTGCTTCTATTTTCGTAGTGAATCATAGCATAGCCCGTGTCAATAAGGTCTGAGGAAGGCTATGAGCCAGGATTGTTGCGCCTTTACCACTGCTCATGGTCCGAGGGAAGTGGAATGGCTTGGTACGCGCCTGCTTTTGAAGAGCCTTTCTGCTGGTTCCCTGAGGAGGCCTCATTTTTCTTCGTTAAAAAGAAATGTTCGGCTCAAACCGAATGGTCAAAGGCTGGGAGTCTTGATGGGAATACCGGGGGTTCGTCATTAGTAGTGGGGAAGCCGGCCAATTAACCATGTAGACAGATTAGTAGGTACGGTACGTACCATAGTCTAGGGTACGGATTTACTTACTATTCGATTCGAAGTGGATGACTACCTAGATTAGAATGAGGATTCAATATTTCGTGATAGTTATCATGGGTTGAAAAGGGACGGGCCAAAATAGCAACGCAGAAGTTTCATACAAAGGTGCCTTGAACAGGCGGGGAAATGGAGTTCCTGTGGCTCCACAGGATATCCCTGATGATGATTCAGAGGCATCTGATGATGATGAACTTCCTATACCAGAGGAGGAGGACGATCTTTGTCCCACGATTGTGCTCACCAGGGAAGAGAAGGCTAGATTACGAAAGCCATGGAAGCCCCTTCCTTTAAATGACAGGTGACTGGGAAGGGTATTGAAGATAGGGAAGGAAGATGCTATGAATGGAGGAAGATTGACTTTGACTATTCATTTCCATAGGCAAGACTAGCCCGGAAAGGAAGTTTTATTGGAAAGCCTATTCCTTCGCTCCCAACCATTCCTGTATGATGTTCTAAGACTGTGGTTAGGCCTTATTATTATAAAGAAACCTACTATCAAGCTAAAGGAAAAGATCCCACTTTCTTCGTTTCTTCTTGAAAGCAGACCACTTATAGCTAAAGGAGTTGAAACCCAACTCGATGGCCAGCTTAAGTTAAGAGGTAGAACCAACAGTTCGTCTCGTTCAACATAGGAAGCCCCTCACGAGGATTGAAGAATTAGGACGAGGGGTAGTGGTCTTTTTTCGACGAAAAGAGAGAGAAAATACGTCACATGAGCAAGTTGAGACCACTTGTCAACGGCTGAAAAAGAACCTTTGGTTAGCCAGCTTTACCTACGGAAAATAGGAAGAATCTTCTGTTCAGAGCAGCTATTTCTATTAAAAGGAAAGCCGAAAGAACCTTAAATGAAAGAGAGGGAAGCGATAATACCCTGAACCACACAAGATCTCCCTCCTTCGAGGAGCGAATGGCCCAATCACTGATAGTTTTTGTTGCAGCCTAACGAAGATGCGCAGGTACTAAATAAAAACTCGGAACCGGAACAATATAAAGAAGAATGACCCGGTGCTTGAAACATCGATACGCTTTTAAGACTGTAAGACATACTGCAGGTCTGCCTCCCGACTGAAGAAGGAGGTTCAACCGGACGAATCACGCTGCCTTTCTTAGTGAATTCTTAGTGAATGGAGGCAGCTTAGAACACGGCCGAAGAGAAGACCGTCGAGGAGAAGGAGATCCTAAGACTCTACCGGAAAGTCTTAGCGTCCGTTTGTTTTGGTACCACCAGGCTGTTTAAGTTATTTCACGTCATCGTAGCGAGAGTAATAATAGAAGAAAGCTCCATCGATCTCGTTTTGAATGCGAGATTTAATGCTTTTTAGGGGATCATAAAAGACCTAAGAAAAGCGATTCGATATCAAAGAACCCGAGCAACAGGATTTTGATTCTTAGGTGCTTCTCTGCTGGTTGCCGCGGCTGTCTGCTTGATAGTACTACTTATAGTACCTTGATCTGCATCCCTTCTCGAGGGGACTGGATTTGATTAGAGAGCTAGCGGCTCCTGTGGAGGTTGGTAGTTCCCCATCTATCAGCCATAGATCTGGTTCCTCCCGCACCCTTATCGGGATTAAGGAAAGCCGGTTTCCATCCTTTGTCAGGACCCGAGAACCTCTCCACGTCGCAAACTTTTCTTATATTATATTAATTTCCTAACTTTATAAAGAGACTTCCCCTATTGGGTAACTACTTAAAGGGGAAAGCTCAGGACTGCTACTGGATCTCTAGATAGCTAGGGCTAGGAAGGAGAAAAGAGTGATAGGAATTGATAGAGCGGAATCCAATCCGGAGTGCTGCTAAGTATAGTTGCAGCCAAGGATCAAAGCTACTCCAATTCAAGCAACGGAAGGAAACTCAGAGAAAGCAGCCGGAAACTCAGAGAAAGCAAAAGCTTCAACATTCATATCTTGTCCCAAGCTACAGTCTCTTATCTTCATGGACTTGCATACCTACGTCGTTCATGGCATATAATACCTACGTCGTTCTACAAAAGAAAGATCTTGGAATTAACGCAATACTGTAATCCTCTGTTCGGAGTTCGCCGGCCTCAAAGATCAGTCTCTAGAGCAACTCCAGCTTCTCTACCCGCTGCTGAGCAAACGAAAACAAAGGGACGAGTTCATCGGTCGGGACAAGAGACTTTTAATGAGAGGAAAGAAAGTATAAGTCTGAAAGTTAATCATGAGACTTATCATTTCCTAACGCGAAAGGGACGTTTTCAGATCTTTCATATGCAGCTGCTGGCTCTACACCTCAATAAAGAGTTCACGACTCTTGCTTAGGCTCGAGCGGCAGTGAGAGAGTATAGAATATGAGGGGACTGAAAGAAGACTGTTCGGATAACTCTTCACTCACGTAGCTATCACTCTATCTAGTATAGTGAGGAAAGTCTCGTAGAAAGATCTACTTACTATTTTGGCCCTTTAGGTCGAGCTATCTAACGATACCCTAAATTACGGTATTGCGAGCCCGCGTCGTTATCACTCGCACCTTCTTTTTCCTTCGTAGTGATGGTTGACAACGATCACTTGCTATATCCACTATACCACCATTAACTAAAATCTGTCTATGGTGAACTCATTGCCTGGCTCCAGGAATCGTCGAAGCTATACCCCGCATCTCAAGTCATTGTAGTCAAACCTGACCAGTTGACCCTTTGGCTTTTCCAGCGATACGCACATATCTAAGTCATGGTCGCTCTGTCAGACAATCGCTATTTCTGTTTTCGAATACGATATTGCGATCTTTTACCAGAAGGCAATTGGTTTTGAGGATCACTTACGGATCTAGGTCTTTTACTAGTTTATCCGTCCCCAGACGACGTATTCTTGTGAAACGAGGTCCTCGGTAACGAGACATAAAGACTCCTTATTGATTTGATTGAAATTTCATTGTTTAAGAATCAGAATCAAGAATAATGAAAACAGAACTCTAAATTAAGACTGAACACAAGGAGCAAAACTCGATTTATGGAAATACTAGAAAGTAGAAGGGGGAGGAAGTTGTGTTTACGTTTTCTAATTTATTCTTTTATGATTTGTTCGGTAGAAAAAGATCGAATGAATACTATATGTTCTCTGTTCTTTCTAGTTGCAAGTTACCACGACATAATAGATGAATCAGTTATTCAACGGGAGAGAGACTCTCAATCACGTAATAAATCGATAGAGTCGAGACCATCGCTTTCGAAATGCTATGCTCTAACCTCGGAGCTAAGCGGGCTCACATATCACATACACATTTCACATAAGATAAGAGAATCAGAGTCTGAGGACACTACCGGATTGATTCTATTAGCCAATCTTAGCTTAGCTATTTCTTTATATTTGATACTCAATGGCTTGAAAGGGTCATTCTAACTCGGAATGTGAGACAGAATGTGCGGAATGCGCTATTATTGTAGAGAGTGTGGCTATTCTGTCTGGGGCTAGGCGAAGGTGCCGGAAGGTTTTGGATTCAGCAACGAAAAAAGACGTATCAACAGAGCTTAACGTTCCGTGCCGAACTCTTACTCAAAGGAATGAACTCTTAAATAGCACTCTCGATAAATCCATAATGAGGCGATCAAGAGACTTTCTATCTTATCCACTTTCATTCTTTATACTTGACTATGAATCAAGTTAGGAGGCTCAGAATAATCGGTACAGAGAAAGGTCTGATTGATTCCGGAATGGTTCCACTATGCGGGAGGAGCCTTATGTACTGTGGGAGAGATTATCCAACAATCAAGAGGTGAGCGCACCTTGAACGATATCTAATGAGAGCCAGTGATAGGGGGCTAGGGGCGCCCCCCATCTCACCTATGAAGATAGGGGGTCCCACCCCAATGAATAGGGGTAGTGGGTCCGGGTTCAACCCCCATCTAACCTATGAATGGGCTTTCTGCGATCTATCTTTCTTCGTCCTCCTCTTCTTTCCATCCTTCGAGGTCCGGTGGATTGAGAGGGTTGGTTTGATTCCTGAGTGGGACTCTCTTGAGCTTCAGGTGTTGGCGGGTTTGATTCGGTGGCATGAGCTTATTGAGTGGGCGGTCTCACGGATTGCTCTGGAGAGGGGCTCTCTCTTCACTCTTCGCCTTCAACTCCACGTCGCTATCGCTCGTCCGTCCCTAAGTCTCCACGTCGCTGTCGCAGGTCGTGCCCAAAAATATAGCCATACTATAATAAAGGGGATTAGTCGTAAATTGCATAGCAGAGGAGTATAAATTGCGTAATTTACTATATTTTTGGGGAGTGAAATTGCTACGCATAGGAGTGAAATTGCATAGCCCCTTACTATATATTTGGCGATCGGATTAGTC
>JBBMKF010475889.1:0-10176 GCA_037834155.1 Curcuma caesia | reverse complement strand
GACCTACTAGGACTTCCCACCTAGTCGCAACTAGGATTTTTTGCCCCTCGGTCCACCCGACCTACTAGGACTTCTCACCTGGTGTCTGGTCCTCTTGATTCAGACACTAGAGCACCCACTTCCTTTGTTAGATCTAGATCATGACTCATCCGGCGATTAGTCCGGTGAAGAGTGGTCTCACTCTGATACCACTTGTTAGTACGGATGGAATCAAAATATCTCCACAATGGTATTATATTGTCTACTTTGAGCTTAAGCCCTCATAGTTTTGTTCTTGGGCTCTCCCCAAAAGGTCTCAGTCCAATGGAGATACTTTCCATCCTTTTAACCCCATGATCTTTTCCATGTGTATTAGATGTTGGACTATGTTTGCACCCTTGCAACTCAACACCAATAACTTAGACGGGAAACATGACCCCAACAAATACTTATCGGTTGGCGACTGTGGGAACGTCGAAGAAGCCCGACGACTATGGGAGTGTCAGAGAAGGTCGGAGTTAGAGAGAGTAAATCGCCAAAGTCGACAACGCTGATCGAGTGAGAAAAGCCAGAGAGAAGGCTGCCGACTATGTGAAATCGTTGAAGAGAAGGTCAGCGATGTTGATCAAGTGAGAAACGCTGGAGTCGGAGAGATCGGGAGATCGGGAAATTGTGAGAGAGCAGAAAACACAAAGCGAAAGGGGAAAACTTCGATCGGAAAATCTTAAATTCACGACATTAGCGACGAAACTAATATTTCATCGCTAAAATAACCCTTGATGATGGAATTAATTTTCCATCGCTAATTTAACAATAGAATAAAAAATTCATCACTAAATTAACAGTGAAAAATTAAATTTGTCATTAATTTTGTCGTTATTTATCATACTTTTTCTCGTAGTGCTTTTTTATTAATGTAGAATGAATCCTGTATTTTTTGTGTTTGGTTAGAAGACATTAAAATTTACTTTGACAAATACAATATGAAATACACTAAGCAAGTACAATTTGCTAAATTTAAACTTAGCGGATTTGTTAAAAATTATCAGGATGAGTTCATTCCATGAGAGAAACTTATTACATATTATCATTAAATAAAAGAAAATTTTGACCTGAGAACGCTGAATTGATAGATCATCCATTGCGAGTACTTTTTATTTTTTTTAATGGTTAATGATAAACGTATGTGGAAATGGAGTGACCATTCTCAGAATTGGTCTGTGTAAGTTGGAAATTTGATGCCAACGAAAAAATGACGAAAAATATATATATATATATATATATATATATATATATACTAGTGCAGTCAAACTGATCAACTTATGGAGGACGGGTTAACCTATCAAAAATCAATCATACGACGGGATAGGACTGGTCGACCCACCATCTTGACAGATTAGAAAATCTCCAATCTAATCCAATTTAAAGCAGATTACGGGTTAGGCGTGTCAATCAACGAGCCTACTAAAAAAATACAATATAAATAAGGTTAAAATTTTTCTGTTTGGATTGCGAATTAGATGGGTTAAACCCATGAGTCTACAAAAACAAAAAATATATATATAGAAAATATTAAAAATTTTAAGATTGATTTCAAATTAGATAACTTAAGATCACAAACCCTTTAAAATTTTCACTTTTATTTAAATTTTAGAAAACAAATTTCCAATCCGTGAGTCAATCTAAGCCCACTGTGGCCCAACTTGCGCGGGTCACAGGCTCAAGCGGACCAACCCACCTAGATCCATAGGTTGATAAAATATCAATTCAAATTACTTAAATTATTTGACGGAATGAACTAACTTGCTAATTGATCTAATTCAAATTGACGGGTCTAATATGTACCACTAAATTTTAATAAACAACAACACTTGAAAACCTTAGTTTATTTATAATCCATGAATTTTTCACTGAAATTACAGGATAAACCTCTTGACATTTTTTAGAAGAATCTTCTAATAACATATTAGAGAAGGCTCTGATGTAATTTTAAAAACAATTTTTATTGACTTAACTTTTTTAGAGTCCAATCAACATACTAACAATGATTTAGACTCTTAGATTCTAACTCATTCATGGTATCCAAATAAGACAAAAGAGAAACCTAAATAAAACAAATAACATGCACTACAAATGTAAGATACCAAGTTAAAATTTTAAAAATAACTCGACTCATCCATAATTACTTATAACTTTAATGTTTGCCAATTAACTAATTAGTTAGATATCTTATTTGTTTTTGTCTACAAAATGAAGAATTTTACTTTGCATATAAAAGTTGTATCTCTCAATACAATGAATAAAATAGTAGTGAGTAATGATTATTATAATTATCACATGTTAATGAATTTATTTGTTGTTAACTTGTTTATTTGACTTTCTAAATTATTTAAATATAATTTCGATTTTAAAATTAGAGAATAATTAATTTACTGAAAAGAAATTTGAGCATTCTATGTGAATTCATCGTCGTCATTGTCAAATGACTATTAGAGGAAAAGAATAATAGAAAAATATTGCTAAAAAGGTTAGTGAAACGATTGCTCATTTATTTCAAAATGAAAATGAAAAGAGAGAGTGACTTCTCACCTAAAATGGATAGTGCAAGAAAAAATGACCTAAATAGTTCGAGATTGACACATAAGAAGTATCAAAGAATAATTTAATCAAAATAGAGTCTAATATGTTTTTTAATAATTTATTTATTAATTTATTTAAAATCTAGTTAATAAAAACTATGTTGTGTATTTGTAATATTTGATTTTAATCAATAATATATTTCACTTTATTCCCTTTGTGAAATCAATTTTGTTCTCTAGATTATTTAATTCTTAATCAAATTTTATGAATTGTTTGAAATGATCCAACTGTAAAAATTTATACAACTTTATGATTGTGATAAAAAAATTATGTACTCAATTGAACGAGGCAAAGATGTTAAATTCAATTTATATTTAATTGTTCATCTTCACAAGTTATTGTCTGAGTAGCTAATTAACAAAAGGAAATTGTTGAGAATTATTTTATCTTAAAAATGTTATTTTTAAAATAAATAAAAAATTTTATTAGTCAGCAATTAATTCTAGAGAGTCTCTTATATGCCTTATAAGTGTAAGAATGTAACCTTTTAACAAATTAACAAAGAGAATTATGTGTCTCTTTTTATTTATTTTTATATGGTATCTAAATTAATAATTTTTTTCCCTTTCACCAAACTAGGGCTATATCATGTGTGACTTTTAAGTTATGTACATATGTTTGCTAGAATGTAGTGATGATCGTCGACGACATCTTTCTCTAATCTCTCCAAGTCATAAAAATATTTGAAAATTAATTTTTAATTAATTTACAAATATGTGATTTACATTTCACCAAAATATTTAGATAACATTTTAGTAGTTTAGTAAATAAACTCAATATTGAACACTTCCGATCCTAAAGAATTATTCAAAATTACTCCATTAACTTAAATTCATTATCCCTAAAATAAAATAATTATTAGGACAAATAAGTTCTTTTAGCAGTTAGGAGCTAGTTAATTAATATTGTCGATCAAACGTCCCTATTTGCCTATAAATAATTATATAACCTCTGCTAGCATTTCACAAATTGATTGATTAAGGCAATATTTATTTCTCTAAGTTTTTTCTATTCTACATTTATTTTCTTATCTTTGAAATTATAACAAAGAAGCTTGCATTTATTAATGTCTTTTGCCTTGCAAAATCACAATACATAGCATATGACGTACCTTTTTTTTTGTTGTCAGAAATTTGTAAAATGTGCATCGCCTTATTTATAGAAATTTACTATGAATATTAAAAAATGGAAATCTCAGCAACTATGAAATAATATATAGTTGGAACATAATTAAACAATATCCTGTACACATGACAAATTAAACACTAACAGAACCTCGATCGCGGGAGATCTCATATATATATATATATAGATAGATAGATAGATTTGATCACCAAATCTATAGATTCTGTTATCTAGATATAGTATATATATATATATCCAAGCTCTCCCGCATGATTCTGTGACAATTCACTGGGTGCAATACGGCGGCGGCGCCATCGACGTAGACGACGACGACGACGACAAGAATTCGCAGAAGCCCTCCATGAGCATCTGCGCGTCGAAGCCCTCGTCGAACACTTCGCTCGGAGCCACCAAACTGTTGCACGGCTCCACTGACGTCGTCGACTCGGTGCTGTTGGACGACAGCGACGGCGATTTGGCGTCGGGGTCGGAATCCCGGCCGGTGAGCTTCTGCACGAGGCCGCGGAAGGCGGCGGCGCTGGTGGTGAACCTCATGGGGTTGGATATGTACACCACCTTGACGGGCTTCTTCTTAGCAATCGACCCCGCGAGGCACTGGCGATGGCGGCCAATAACCATCTTCTCCATGCCGATCGATCTACGCAAAAATGGTTAATGGAGAGGAGAGGGGAGGGAGCTGGGAGCTTTATAGGGGTTGAGGCGGGGCCGTCGTCGCCGGAGCACTGGCTACTTCCTGGAAAGCAACGGGATTGGGAGGGAGGGAGCGAGGAAGGCAGGAAGTAGCTGTAGAGGCCCAGCAATGAACGTCAATGGTTGTTGCTGTGTGGCCTTCTTCCCGGAAGATAAGATGGACAGAGAGGGTTGGGCCCACGGTGACGTAGTCCTGAAAAAAAGGCAAGGCATGAATACGGATGAAAATTTGTCTCTCTCTTATGATCTATCTCTGGCCCCACTACATTTAAAGCCGCCCTACTCCTCCCTTTCCGATAAATAAATAGTATCTGGGAATAAGTTAAAAATATTTTTTTAACTTTATCAAGATTTAATATATTTATTATAATAATAGAGATTTACTATGCTGCGTGATAAATTCGTGCGCGACCTGTGCGTGACTCCCTGACTCATCACCGTTGCCGCCGCCTTCGCCACACCATCCGGCCACTGTCGGCCGCTGCCTAGGCCGCGATCGACGCGCCACTCGCGGCCTTAGACCGACTGAGGAAGGACCGACGTCCGACGTTGGTCCTTTCTTGGCTGGTCTTCGGCTACGATTCAGTCGAAATCCGATCCAATCGCCGTCGACAGTGACACGCGCCATTTCCGACCAAATTACGATCGGATTCTGATCAAATCGCGGTCGGAGATCGGTCGAAGAAGAATCGGCATGTGAGGACCGGCATCACACGCCGGTCCTTCCTTAATCGGTCTCTGACCGCGATTTGATTGGAATCTGATCGCAATTTCATCAACAGTGTTGGGCGTCGGATTCCGACCAAATCGCGGTTGAGTTCTGGCCAAATCGCGGCCGGAGACCGGCGATTTGACCGGAATCCGACCGCGATTTCGTCGGAATCCGGCACGAGCCACTGTCGGGCGCGTTTCTGATCAAATTCGTCGGATTCCGGCTACTATTCGGTCGGAATCCGCCGTCGGACGGAGCGTCGGCGAGTGATGCGTCGATTGCGGCTGAGTCAGTGGTCGGTGGTAGTCAGACGGAACGACAAGGGTGGTGGCAGCGACGATGGATCAAAGCGTCACGCATGGATACGTCGTACAGGATAATATTCTCGTGTATATATATATTTATATTTATTTATTATTTATGTGGTACAGATTTAATGGAGGGGAAGAGGAGGAAGAACCAAAGTATGTGGGGGAGTGGGCCGCCATGGTGGGGAAAGATGCAGCACGTGGGCCCACTATTTGTAATCTCTCGCCATGCTTTGTCTGTTTGCGATAGTTTTAGAGTACAAGAAATGATAAGATGATATCATGCATTATATATACCTGGTCATGTCACTGTTTTTCTATTGAACATTTATATTCATCCCAATGTTTTATTTAAATATCATCGAAAATAAGTGGGGCAATCCCCAATGATTAACGGTTTAGATGCAGATATAATACTTTCAATCGAATTAAAACTAACTCATGGTTGGAAAGATTTCCCACGTACGTAGGAAGCCAAATATATATGTAGAAATCAGGGTATTTTAATTATGTAGATTTATGGACGTAATTATTATCTAATGTCTGTTTGAGATTTTGTATATATATATATATATATATATAATGTAATTCGTCCACGGTAGATTATTCGGGCCTTTGAAAGTATTCTGGGTGCTCAAAATAATAATAGTATAATTTTTTATTTTTTATTTATAATTACGTTATTTAAGATTTTCTTTTTAGTTTGTAGGGGTAGAGTTATAATATTAATCATAAAAAAATTTTAAAATGAAAAAAAATTAATTGCTCGAAAAGTGTGTGGATAAAAAATGTGGAATAACAATCCAACACATCTTGCAATTAATTTTTTTGTTTCTGTTTAATATTATAACTCATCCCTAAATCATTAAGGAAAAATCTTAAATATGTTAACCTTAAGTTAAAAATATAAAAAATAAAAAAATAAAAATTACACTATACTATATATTTCGAGCGTCTTGAATCTCTGTCGCGGGTGAATCGTATATTATAAGATGCACAATATATCAGAATTATATATATTCTGTGCAGTTTTCCTACTTTGATGGTTAATTTATCATAACGGTAAGATCTAGAATTTGTTGGTCTAATAAGACATATGCTAGCTAAGTAAGGTAAAGTTTGATACCATAAGACCTGAAGATAATCGGGACATAGTACCAACACTAAGTCTTCATAGGTGAGGCTCACTGAAAGATAAATAGGAAAGAAACTAAAACTATTCCTACTTTCTTAGCCTAGATCTTTTCATAAAACACTCACTTACTTATTTGCTAGCTACCTTTAAATTTTCCAAACTTAAATAAAAAAACAACCTCTCAAAGAATTAGTATAAGAGCCCTAAGACCTTGGATCATGAAAATATATGACTTCAACCCCTACTCCTAGTTTAGACTATTTAAACTTAGCTCTTTATCCAAGTAGAACAATTACTATTTCTTACTTTTACAAACATCATTGTTATATCATATCTAAATCACCTAGTCACTCTTTGCACTCTAGTTCTATACATCTAAATACACTCACAGAACTACAAATGGGTCTAGGAAAGACTTTTGAAATCTATCAAACTCAGAGTGACAAAATTTTAAAACAACTTATACAAACAATAGGACAACAAAATCAAGACTTAAAAGATCTCAAGAGAAACATAGATTTGCTCAAAGACGCCCAACACTCTTTAAACAGAAGATTTCGTCAACTTAATTTACTTACATTTTCAAAGAAAAAGGATTTTCTTATATTAGCCAAACTCATCGAAGAAAACAAACTTAAAAATTTTAAACTACAATCTAAAGATTTACTTTTACAAGTAAAAGACTTATTAGCCAAACTCATAGAAGAAGACTTTAAGACATTTCACATCATCTTTGAAGAATTAAAATAAAAACGAACAAACTTCAATACAAAAATACATAATATGAAGAAGCTCTGAATTTTACATAATAATATTTCAAAATCAAAGAAGACGGTTATTATAAGATAGACTTTCTAGAAAAAGGAGATCAAATATTAACGCAATAAAATAATATAATAATAACACTATTAACATCGTTACATCACCGTATAACTCTACTAGAGAATAAGCTATTACAACTAGAAACACAAGTTCAAAAGAATAATCAAACAACTGAGTGGAAAAATAGTATAGATCTCTTAACAAAAGATTTAAGTAAATTATCCACCGGGAATATAATTCCAAAAAGACAACCCAAGACATATTCCTTTTTGACTTATACACCAACTGAAACAAAATGAGCCTTACAAGACCTATGCAAACAGAAACCTTTATTGGTCCCTCTAGAACCATAAGGGATCTTTAACAAAATACAACATCCTGGTTAGATAACTTGTTAGCTAGAAGTGCTAGTACTTCTAGTCACCAGTTAGAAGAAATAATAGATGTAGAAAGAAATTTGGAACTCTTCTTAAATGCATAACTGAATGCTCTAAACCCTAGACGTTTATACAGTCATGGGGGGCCTTATCATTCACTACCTCTGTTTTTTGACACTATAGAACAGAAGCACTACACCTCCCAAATGGAGTCAAAAAATGACTCAATCTTATGATAAAAGAATCTTCTAGAGCACTCACTACAAGAAGACATAATTGTATATACCTAGGCTTAATTGTCTTAGGACTAAGAGGCTTAACCAAAAAAGGGTAGGCGGTAAGGTCTTAATAGTATTATATGACTCCAAATTCTCAGATAGAGAAAAGGCAATAATTAGATTAATCGAAGTAGACATGAACAACAACGTAGGAATAACATACATCTATCCTAATTTTAACATGACTGTAGTAAACTTTATCAAATATATCAAAATCATGATATAAGCCAAAGGCTATGGGCTTTCAAAGAAATAATATTCAGTTAGACATTATCTTTTTAGGAAAAATAATGAGTAATATCAACAACAATTTTAAAATCAATATACAAGGAATGATTGAAATCTTATAACAAAAGGAATTTACTTCCTCAAACCTAGAGAATTTGATTCCGAAACATTAGCAGGACTAAAATGGACAGTCAATTTAGAACCCCAGACTCCTACACTGAAACCTAATGATTCTATCATGTATAAAGATAGACATGGAAACTTAATAGTAAAATTTAGTGGCTACAATCCTTCTATTTCTCAACAGATAGAAGAATAAGAGGACACTTTGAACATGATGAATATAGAAGAAGTAGGTTCGACTAACTTCTTCAAGGATTTAAATTAATACATATATATGCCAGTAGAAGCTACTAAGTATTTAACTTTAGATGACCTAGCAGAACTAGAACAATTTGACAAAAAAACACTCAAGACTAACAGCTGATTGGGAATTTTATTTTGATGAAGAACAAAACATAGTTGCTAGAAAATAAGAAGTCAATTTAATGAATTCAACAGAATTAGCAGTCACTTTAAGATCACCATTTGAAGTATAATATCCAAAAAGTTCTATGAGAACTATGGATTATGGGCAGGGACATCCTCCCAGAACTAGTATATCTCTATACACAAACAACAACCCCTTACTAAGGGCTATAGGTAAGAGAAGGCCACTAGAGATTATGTTCTTTGTACGTAACTCTGTACTCTTTGTTGGTGCAAGAAGTACTAGATCTTGCCCAGAGTTTTGATGTTTGACAATACACCTAGGTCTAGTTAGTTTGACCATGGGTTAATCCAAACAGGATCTGATATTTGGATGTTAGTGAAGTCTAGTCAGGTCAGTTTAACCAGATGACTAGCGAGAAGTCATAGTCAGTTAGACTAAACAGTAGAAGTCCTGATCTAGAAGATTGGACAAGGAAGTCCTAGTGAGTGAAACTAGACAAGGAAAATCCTAGTTGTAGGCTAGACAAAGACAAGTCCTGGTTTGGAGGATCAGGCAAAAGTCTTAGCAAAATCAAGTGTACCAGGTACAAGTCCATGCAGTGTCAGAGGATCGAGAAGCGTGGCCAAAGTCTAAGTGAGTAGGGTCAGGAGGACCGGAGGCTTGGTGAAAGTTTAGGCGGTCAGGAGGACCAGGACCTAGTAGTAAATTCTTGAGGGCCAAGGACTACAGCTAAGCGGAAAGTCTAACAAGTATGGAGGACTTGTTGGCAAAGTCTCCTGAATGGAGTGGGTAAGGGCACGCTCCTAGTTTGGGAACAGTAGACGTCAAACTAACCCAGAATTTCGATAGAAATTCGAAGTTAGACCCATAGGATAAGGTTTAGATTGCTTACATGCTTGTATACTTGTCTTACATGAACCAGGCGCGCCTAGAAGCAAGATGGAGAAAATATAAGTGAAGCAAATAGAGGCAGCTGAACCAAGTCTGGAGTCAACTCAGGTCAAACCTAAGTCAACTTATTTTAGGCGACCAGAATGGTTCCAGGCGACCAGAATGTTCCAAGCGATCGGAATGTTGAATCCAGGCGACTCGAGGTCGGATAATCGCTGCGGAAGTCCAAGTCTATCCAGCTCCTCCACATCATCACGGAGTCGATCGGAATGAGGAATCCAGTTGACCGGAAGTACCGAGTCAGCTGCGAAGATAGTGAATCGACGGTCTACGTGGAGTCACCTGAAAAGGAAATTCAGGCGACTGAAAGAGATTATATAAGGAGGGTGAATGTGCATAACCAGATATATCAACTATAGGTCATCCTCTCCTTCTAGTGATGATTCTGAGCGCGAATGAGGCCAAACTCTTACAATC
>JBBMKF010475881.1:0-10176 GCA_037834155.1 Curcuma caesia | reverse complement strand
TTGTTTAGTGCTAAACATTGCAAGGTATCGTTCCTATTTTCAAGTAGCTTTTCTATGATATGTATGGCCTTATAGACGAATGTATAATCAGATGATGGTTTCTTTTGGATTGGGTTCCTCTGAATGCTTGAGAAGATAGTATAACTTTGAATCACCTGTATCAGTGTTGAATGCTCACTCTAATTCTAGGTAGAGTTCTTAACGAATTCTATATGACTGTGGAAATGCTACATCCAGTCTCAGGTGAATAGAAAGGACTATCCGGAAGTTGTATGTGATCACTGCAAAAGGATAACAGACACTAATTAGGATAGAAAACAACATAACATTACATTTCAGATTAATTTCGGCTGTCTCAAACTAAGTAGTGCAGGGATTGCATATTTGCTGACCTCTTTCTATCATTGCAAGTGTTCATTTCCTGCTTAGCCATGCAGTCACTTCTGAGGCCACTCATTGAATAAGTGGAATGGTTGTTGACATCAACTGCAACTGAATACATGTAAAATAAGTGGCCGTTTTGGATGATATGAATAGCAGAACAAATTCAACTTTACCTTCCATAGACTTTCGCTCATTGCTTTTGATGCTGAAATATGATTGAGATGTCAGGTGATTACGGTTTAGCTGCAGTTCAAACAGCCGTCTTCTATCAAGTTCAATAGCGAGCTCATGACCTTCAGAGAGCTGTCTCTGGATATATCCAGCACCTTCAGATGTATTGAGCACTAGAATAAGATATCGTTAGGTCAATACATAAACAAGGGATCACAGTATGCAAACAATTGATGAAACTGCACCAACTTGTATCCGTGTTGTGGTCCATTGCAAAACATTGAGAAGGGAAACACATAGGAGGCTCCTTTTCCAGGTACTTTCTGCAAATACTCGACTACTTTGGTGACTAATAGTTTATACAATCATCAAATCAAAATAACATATACTTTTTTTATAAAAAAAACATGAAATCCACAAAATATGATAGATCATTTTTAAGGGTTCCAAAGAACACAGACAATGAGAAGTTAAATCAATTTACTTGTCTGTAAGCTTTGATTTCTCCTTGTATGGCTTAACTAGAACGCGTGAACCACAAATGTAATGTGGATGTCCCATTGCCAAAATAACTTTGACAGTCTCTGAGTAGAGGAAACTCACAAACCCGAACATTCGCTTCTCTTGGCGCGGAATTCTCACATCATGTACAGGGCCATACTGACTGTTAACATGGAATATGACTCCTGAGCATATTATATATATTGAATAAACTTGTTGTCAGACAAGAAATTGGAATATGTATATTACTTGAAATAATTGAAGACATCTTGCTCCGAGAACATGCTTTCAGCAGGGAAAGTAAGATATATCTGATGAGAACTTAAAAGTACTCCAAACTGATCCAACCTCTCACCCTTGTACTCCATATACTTGGGAGCATCTTCTGCAAGTATAACTGAATGCTGCCCATGAGGTCTGCATTTGAATAGTAGTTAGTAATTTTCTTTCCGAGCATTTATGGAAGCTCTCTATCTAATGGCAAACATCCTTCATAGCAAATAAGTACCTGTCTATTAGTTGAATGCTATGATTCAACTGATTAAGCAGCTTTGTCAAACTGAAGCCACCCTTACCATGACGCTGGCTCTCTGTAAGATATCCATCAGCTTGAAGCATTTTACCATATTTTTCATGGTACATGTTTGGCAAGGAGGCTATAGAAATAGGAGCCCCTCTCTTTGATTTCAGTAATTCTGTGATCTCCATTTCCAATTTGGCAAATGCCCCTGGTGGAATCATATGATCCTCATTACCAAACTCATACAATTCTGGATCATGCATATCTTTAAACTGTTCAGGAGTTAACTGAGCATGGAAAAAGCGACAGTTGATACCATTCTTACAGTATCCCCTGTGAAAATAATGGCATGCTTTGGGAGATGATTCGAGCCAAGCTTGGCGCAACCGTGCATCGCTACTCGAACAGAAACCACCAGCAAGTACAGCATCAGGCAAGCAGTAATTTTTTGAGTGGCCAGTACCAAAGGGATTCAAATCATTTGGTTGGTCCTTCAAGGCCAAAAGAGCAGTTTGTTTGCATATCAAATCAGCATTTAAAGAAGGCAAGATCTCTATATTTTGAGGAAGTGGCATCTCTTGAGGAGATAGCCAAGGAGCAAAACGGGGAACTCCAATCCGAAGATCAGAAGGTGAAGGGATAGTTGTTGAAAAAGTTGGGGAATGAGGCATGTAGTGAAACTGCGGATCTTGGTTGAATTGCATAGGAATAGCCATGTTCACCTTTCTTGATGAAGCAATGTATGCTTTGGCTTCATTGATCAGAGAAAGGATCTGATCATCTGGTCCTAGTGCAAACTCCAAGAACTCCTTTTGTGTGTACTTCAAAAGAAGATAACCAATGAGCTTCATAGCATTTTCTGGTTCGATCTTTTGAATTCTGTTGAACACACAATCAGCAACTTCCAACTTCTCCATCCTGTGCAGTAAAGAATGAGTAAGTTCCTGAGCATCATTCTCATGAAAAACACAAATGGGAAGCAGGAGAGTTTTCTAGCGAAAACTGTATACCAAAACATCTGTTGAATAACATAAATTACCACTTAATAATACAGATTAACAATGTAGTATCTCTGGAAACCAGCAGAATGGGAAAGGAGAGAACGAAGGAGAAAGAGAGAAATAAAGAGTAAAATTAAATGGAAAGGGAGAAAAGACAGAGGGATGCGTGAAAACTACACCTTTCCTTTCTCCTTTCCGGAAGAAAATACAGACAGCGTTTAAAGCCAAAGTTTGCAGTTTGCAATAAACAAAACTGCAACTAAAAGAGAAGGGATGGGAACAGTTGTTGAACCATATGAAACGGAGGGCGAAAAAACGAAGAACCCTTTTACGACAATGGAAATCAATGCGTCAAGGAGACAGAGCAACGCAATCAATAGACGATGCCTTTTTGGTTTCACAAACTCCAGTCAAAGGCAACAACGAACAAGAACAAGCATCGGCTGGGAGAGTGGCGGAAGATTACGGACATGAGATAACAGGCTCAACAATGCATCGAAAAGCCCCTTCTCGGAGGAAAACCAACACAAATCAAACAAACCTGCTGCACAAACTCCACTCCCTGACCAACCGAAGACACAAAAGAAACAAAAACTCTTCCGATTGCAAAACTTACAGTGTCGCATGCAAAGCCAGCCTAGTGTTCCTTCAACAATTCTTGGGACTGGCAGAGGGCGGAGACGAAACAGAGAGCAATAAATAAATCCTTGATTTCGAAACGAGGGAAGGTAAAAAAAAAATCGCCTCTTTTTATAGACTCGTTGCATGCGTATGTTTATCCCAAATAAAAAACAAAAACTCATTACCATTAATCGTGAGAATATTACAGCAAGAAATCAACCAATAAAGAAGGCATTAAAACGTACCTTGTTCAGACGATAATTTAACCAAAAAAAAAAACTTCATGGTTATAATCTGAAGAGATTGTGGCCTTCGAACTAAATGGCCGAATTGACCCCCGTAATCGCTATCCAATCGACCATCATCATGGCGACTGAATTGGCTCCCCATGGGACCAATGCTCTTCTCTTGTCCCAACTAAACAATAAATACTTGCTTCACTGCTCACTGGATGGTCGAAATACATATTTTCCATGTCCCTTAAATTCCCACCGTATTCGTAAACCGTATAAGGCAATGTACTAACCTCTCACAGCTGTCCAATTAAAGCATTAGCTGGTGGTGGCGAAAAGAACATCCCGATAATTATGGTAAAAAATCTGCAGGGAAATCTAGGCTTTAATTCATACTTCTTCAATTGTAAAAAAGGGAAAAATTAATTTTTTTTTGCATACCGCGAAATTGGATTATATTAATCGAGAGCATTTCGCTTTCCGTTCTCAGTTTAACAATTTAGAAAGGGGGTTGAGTAACCATGGCAATGACCTCGCTCTTCTCCAACTTAGTAACATCGCAAGTGGTGCAGACATGGGAGAAGAGGACGGTGCGATTGCGTGTCCCCGACGTCGCTTTAAATGTCCGTCGGGGGTCGGGCGAGTGAGCCGCGACCGCGAGGTCACGAGGCAAAAAAGGGACTTTGGGAAACTGGATTAGGGAGTGGCTTAATGGCACAGTGCTCACAGGACATGTAGATTATCATAATGAAGCTCTAGACTCTAGTGTTGAATGGAAAATTTGCTTGATGGTTTAGGTGATCAACTTCAATGTGCATCGGCCCTACATGTGATGATGAGAGTGGGTGAAGGAAGCACCTGGTGATGTTACGTTGTGCATTTGCTAAGATACATGAAAATGTTGGCAAGACCATAGTGGAATTGCATGATCAATGTTATTTTACATGGCAAAGGTCTTAGTCTCAGAACCAAGAGAATTCAAGCAGAGTAGGCATGCCTTGGAACTAGAGGATGGATAGTAAGGTCATACTGATGAGGAAACTTGAACTTTGAAGGCACTGATACGACAACTTGGGATAACAAAACAGAAGTGAAAATGAAACTGCTTGCTAATGAGATCAAAGAACTAGGCGACAGGATTGGCTAAGATCAGAACAATAATCTAGCATGGATGATCATTATTTAGTTTTATTTAAAATTGATAAAATAAGATTAATAAACTAAACAAATAGGAGGAGAAGAAAAATGTGAGCAAGTGGATTTGACATGTGAAGCAGATGATGAAAAGGTGGGTTGGATGAATTATCTTGGTTAAATTGGTTTGGTTTGATTAGATAGATGGGATAGATCAAAGGGTTAAATAGAGACTGAATTGTTCACACAAGCCTACTAGAGCGAATAGGTTGAATGATATGGTTCAAATAAACTGATTAAGTTAAGTCATCTTTCTCATTCTTTTCCTAAATTCTACTTAAAAAAAGATGTTTAAGATGTCCTATATATTATATACGAGAAACTTGAATAATATTATAGTGAATAGAATAGTGTTACAAAAAATAGATATGAAATTAGGTTGTTGATCCATCACATAGTTATTTTGTACTATGTAGAACATGTCAAACTTTCCAGATGAATCGAATAAGTTGAACTTCTCTTTGAAAAAAAAAGAGTCAAATGCAATGAATGAATTGGAGGAAATACACTAAATGGACTTAGAAGAAAGAAACTTGAATAATTTATATAAAGTTGGCAAGTTTTCAATACTTCATGTATATTTATTTAGGAAAAAGAACGAACACAAGTATTGAAAAATAAAAAGTGCAAACTGAACATTTACATGTTCGAGTTCAAACTTTTTGAAGAGAGCCAAAGCAACTAATTATATACTAATTCAACTCGTCCAAAATGAAAATCAGACAAGTATTAGAAACGCTTCATGAAGTGGATAAGCTTTAGAACGTAGGCCATCTGATACCACGAAGTCGGCCATGAGCATAAGCGTCAAGACGCAAGTGGAAATACTGATGACAAGAAGTCTGACGCACACACAGAGTTAACAAGTTGTGTGTTTGGTACTTAGCATTGAGCTCAGAAGAAGGCCCGGCTCCCGTAGAACACACGAGAACCGATTCCCTTTGCTGCCACCGTCGCCGGCCTATCGTCGGAACTCACAGTAGCAGTCTGCAAAGTCGAAGAGGAGTTACCGTCCACATCCATTGGAAGCTTCATGTTGGCCAATGATTCTGTAAATTGCTGCATGCTCTTCATGTACATGTCCACTATATCCTGTTGCACCACTGTTTGCTCTGGCTCAATGTTGATGCGGATGATTTGATTCATTGTTGAATTGTTGCTGTTCGAATTGGTCTCGCTCTCTGCGACTCTCGGATTCTTCTCTTTCGGGCTCGGAGTTGCGGTGGCTAAGAAACCGCGAGAGGTGGACGGAGAGGTGGGTGGAAGCGAGAGAGAAGAGTCACTGGTCGAGGCACTGGTAACAGGAGTGTCGTTCTTTGGAGCACCAGTTGAGTACGATCTGTCCTTGACGCCGGAGAAGCTCTCGACGAGGCGCACCCCTGCTTCCTCATCCTCACGATTGCAGCTCTCCGGATCGATCAACGCCTCGACGCACTGTGTCTCCATGTCCGAGCATTCGAGACCGAAGTACTCCGATATCATCATGTGATTCTCCTTGGCAACTTTCAAGTCCGGGAACTCGATCTTCTGGTACTCATGGGGGTTTTCTGTCTCCGGCAAGGTGGCTTCGGGGAGCAGGGGGTTCACCCGTGGGAGCGCCATCACATCCGGGGAAGCGCCGGCGTAAGAAAGCGAGAGACGAATGAAACCAGCAGGGGAATGGAAGAGGTCGGTAGAGGAGAGGGAGAACTCCTGCGCCAGTAGCTTGCCGTCGACCACGAGGACGTCGGCTAGGGGCACCAGGGCGAAACCCAGCAGCTGGTCTTCCAGGTAGTTCTTCACCTTGCTCAGCATCCAAATCTCGCACTTGAGGGACGACTCGACCGTCCGCACGCAGAGTCGGAGCCGCTCGTCGAAGACCGGGTTCTGGCCGCCACCATTGATGGTTCGGGTGGAGACAGTGACGTCCGGGTCGCTGGTGAGGCAGAGCTTGGCGTAAACGTCCTGCTTGTGGTAGATGCAGATGTTGTGGATGTCGCGAGCTTGGTGGACGAAAACATCGAGGAAGCCCGCGAATCCTCGGTGGCTAAGCTCGCCCGCGAATCCTCGGTGGCTAAGCTCGCCGGCGAATGTGTTGCTGTTGTTGACGATTTCCATTCCTTCAAGAAGCTAACTAGTAACGAAGCTTGAAGACTGCAGAAGAAACATTGGAGCTTTAAATTAGTGAAAACCCGACTTTGGCAGAGGAAATTGCTGGCTAAAGCCTCAACAACCCCTAGAAGCTTTACCTGCGGAATTGAAGTCAAAGAAGCTGCAGTTTCATGGTAAAACAAAAAAAGGGAACAAAAATCCTCAAATCGATGCCAAGAACCTATTTTGATAAGTTCCTGGATCAAATTACTGTCAAAAATCGAATCTTTATGCAAAAACATACCAAGATGACAATTCTCCAAAGGAGCAAACTTAGAACACGACCAGACCTGCAGGGGAGGATAAAGAACAATACAGGAAAAGTGGACGTGAAAGCTTCGAGAATTCCACAACAAAGGTGAAGAAGAACACTAATAAATTGGAACAAAGGGAGGAAAAAAAGGTAGTGGAGACTCAAAGGCAGTGGATTGCACACTGTAGTTGCCCAACTGGTCTCCCTCCTTTTGGAAAAAGTCAAAGCATTTCTGTTGAATTCAACTCGTGATGGTTGAGATCTTTTGTACTGGGACAATGTCCACCATGAAAAAACAACGAAAAATTGATTCACAATAGTGAAAGATTAGAAGATAAGTGCTTGATCCTGCACCCAAATAAAAAAATTTTGGGCGATAGAACACGATGCTTCGTCCATTCTGGTTAATAATTGCCGCCAGCAAAACGAAAAATAAAAAAACAAAGTGTGGAAGATAGCGACAAGATAACTTTCCGGGATTGCATTGAGAAGGATGTTTGTTTCTTCGAGTTGTAAAGAGACCTGAGAGTGCATTCAAAGGAATAAATTGAGTGGGGTATTAATTTAGGCTGGAGTCAGCTGTCAATTAGGGCATTTCGCCATTGTTGACGGGCTAACTTATTCATATTGTGGGACAACACTTTCCTTTCTCGCATCCGAGGCAAGTTTGTCGGCATTTGGTTGCATTTCATAGCACTAGTTTTCCTAACTTGTTGAAAATTAGCACCTAACAGAATTAATGGGGAAGATCTCTGATGCTCCAAAAGCATGCTCGATTATTTTAAGATTTGTTGGTTGATAGGGTTTATTGTTCATGACGAGGTCGCAGTTCTTAAGACCTTTCAAGGGGGAGCTTGGAGAAGCAACTCCAAATAGCTCCTTCATGGGTTGATCTCTACTGTGTAAGGTTTGAATCCTATTTTGTGTTGGAGCGTCGAGGGGCATAAAAAGACAGATGGTGATGCCGATCACCAGTGAGCACTTGCAAGAGACTCAAGAAAACTCGGAGATGAGTTTTGACAGAGAAATCCTGAGTTTCAGATTATGATGAGCTTCAGATTATGATGAAGGTGCAAATGTGAACTAGTTTGGAATAAAAATTAGAATGAACTCCCTTTATAAGATAACACGTCTTGTATCAACCTTGAGATTAGTAGTCTGTATTTGTCTATTATAACTAATTCACCTGCATTCTACAATGGTCTAAAGTCATATCTATATATTTTTATTAGTTGACAAGGTGATTTTTAAGTGGAAAAATAATATGCTACATGAAAAATATTGTATAAAATTTAACATGACATATTTAACTGTATGAATGTGGATTCCACTGTGAGATTCATTGTATGAAATATATCATGTTCAATTTCATATTAAAATTTTCATGTAGTATCATTGCTCTTTTAAGTGTCTAACGGTACTGTCTTTTATCATCCTTACACCAAATACAAATACACGAGTAGTTTACACATCGACCAAAGACGCTTCTTTTGCTTTTATTAAATTTCTGCACTTTGTACTGAACTTGTGCACTTGCTAGGAAAATAAATACGGGTTTTTTACGAAGCATGTATCTGAATTTTAGAATTTGTAAAGACAGTACTGTACTTTTTATTTTTCAAAGGACGTACTTCTGTCTCAAAATATTATTTTTCTTTAAAAATGAAAAAAAATATATAAAAATTCTCCCACCTCTAGGCCTTGTCGATCGCACAGTCATGACGGCTCGGTCGGACGATTTGGGCGCTCAGCCCGACTGTGCTTGCACGAATGTATAATTGAAATTATAATTCAAAATGACTTAAATTTGAATTCGATTTGAATTATTTGAATATTAATTTGAGTCTATTTAAATTAAAATTATATAAAATATTATGAATTATATAAAATATTATGAATTATTAAAATTATTTGAATTCGATTCATGAGCGACTTGTGAACGAACAAAATATTACTGAATTCAAATTTAACTAAAAATATTATTCAAGTTCAGTTCAAATTTAATAATTTTAAATACGAATCAATATTTTTCAAGCCTGTTTATTATATATTTTTTAATACAAAGATATTTTACAAGAAAAAATATACCTTTTAATAAATATAAAATATAATATGGCCTATGAAAAAAATCTAAAATTTAGATGCGCCTCAATGGTTCAGTGGAGCAATTAACTTATACATTTTATTATGGCAATTCTCATGTAAGAACTAACTCAGTTAGTCTGTGGGAGCAATTTATCTCTCATTAGCTGGTAGCATAATATGAAACTGTCATTTTGGTGGCTCCTCCAAGCCCCACACTTCTTGAAAGAAGATAATCACGGAGGTTTGGCTGGTGTAAGGCAATTAATGGAACATTCTTTACCCACAAAGAATAAACCTCAACTATTGATAGTAACACCCATGTAAAAAATCATATGCATTAAGGGCCATCAATAATAGATGTGAGACAATTAATAGAACATTTATCATCCACCTATCGATAACAACATTTCTATAAAAACCATATGCATTAAGTGCTATTTGTCCCCGCGACAGTAAGCACGTGGATCTTAAAGTTTTATGAGATACTAAGTTAAAATTTTTTTAGATCTTTAATATATATTTTTAAAATATATATTTTTTCATTATTTTTCATTTGGATTTGGGACCGACAGATTTAAAATATTTTGTAAATAAAATATTAATTTAAAAATAATTTTTTATATAAAATTTAATTTTCTAACCTTTTAAAATGTAAAATTATTAATTAAATTTTGTTAATAATTTTTTTAATTGATAAAACTGCTAGATTATTAATCTTTTTTGATATATTATTGAACACTTTATTAAGATATTATTTTTAGAATGATGTATCAATTCAGCTATATATTAATTTTCATGTATATAGCAACTTCTCATGCATGTAGACATGAGAAGTGTATGCAGAAGCGACATCAAATTCTCTTGCACAATTATACATGCTCAAATTCTCATGCACAGTTATACATGTATGATGTGGTCCTGCAAAAAATTGAAGCACCATAATCTCGCAAGCAAATGAACAAATTATTCTATTGATATAAAAAAAATTATTAAAATAATTTTTTTTAATAACAATGGGCCTTAATAAAATTGAGGCCTAGCATAGGCCTTAATGCCTTAGCCGGCACTGGCTAATACATAAAT
>JBBMKF010475870.1:0-10176 GCA_037834155.1 Curcuma caesia | reverse complement strand
TTGGCTTGGGGTCACCATCTCTTATGCATTTCTCCTTCTAGCTCTCTGCTTTTAGGAATCCAAAATATTCATTCCACATAAAAACTAAACTAAGACACCCTTTCAAAGTTTAGCAAAAAGGGACTCATTTTTGCCAAACTCCTTTGTGTTCATTTTTAAAGAAAAGTCTCTCACTTTCTTTCTTTTTTTCCCATTGTTTTTTTTTCGGCAACAAAATCTATCACAAAATCATTTACAAGTCAACTTAATTCAGTGAAAAAGAATTTTTCTAGACACTTCCCGACTAGAGAATCCTAAAAATGAATATTTTTATTGTAATTTTTATCACATTTTCAGAATCATCTTGTAACTATTTTATATAAATTCACCCCAATCTAAATACTTTAAAATTGTTATACGGTGGAAAATTAAAAAGGCCCTCTATTTTTAAAAAATATCACTATTTTAGTTTTGTTGTAATAGCTTCAGCTCTAATATACTTAAATTACTACATAATTATAGTTAAAATTATTTTAATATTGATCAAAATTGCTTAAATATTAATTAAAATTGATTGAGTTTAATCAAAATTGATCCAATTTGGTATAGCTGATCAAATATTATTGAAGTAGCTAGTGTATTTTGTCCCTTAAAGTTTATCTATTTTCACAGAATAAATTAAAATTTGTAGTGGATAGAAAATTTGTAGTAGTTGCACGTTTCATATATTGATGGTCTGAAACTTTCATGTCAGTGTCAGATAGAATTTTAATTCTGTTTGCTGCTGAGCTGATGCTATCTGAGTGTAATAAGTTCTACCAAGTGTAGCATTTCACTTTAAAATTAATTCAGTATTTTGACATGGTGAGGCCAAGTTGAGATCCCAACTGCCAGAGGATAAATAAACACCAAAAGAAATTTTGAAACAGTTCAAAGGATTGAAAAGAAGATGCTCTGTCGAAGTGCCAATCGATTGATGCTATCCTGATGACTGATAACCAGCAGCTTCAAGCTTTGCCAGGTCAGCCTATAGCATTGTTCTACCGACTGTCCAGGTCATCATTTCAGCATATGGAACAGCTGATAAGGTCACCTTCAAGCTCTGCCAGGTTCCATGTCACCATTTCATTTGTCTGCATATATTGAAAAAAAAGTTGTAATATGAGCATGCTGAATAATGCAGAACAATTGGAAAAGGACATCACAGTAGAATTGCTATCTGAACTTTAAGGAAAAGCATCTCAAAAGAACTGATGAACATAAGTTTACTGGAATCATTAAGAACCTCTTACCATTAACTGAAATATCACAAACTTGCTCTTGCAGATATCTGCATTGTGATGCCCATGTACAAAAAACAGCCACACCATGATTGTATCATTCATTAAAGAAAAAGGTAAATACAGATATTAGCATTCAATGTGTAGAAAGTAATATTCACTACTAAATTGATGCTGAGCAAAGAATAAAGAGATAAATAAGAAGATATTTATGGACCCGACACATACAAACATAAAGCAAACAACTGCATTATAATCGAAAAGGCGAAGAACACCCCAAAAACTTTCAACGCCGTATCTAATATAGTAGCTGACATTTTTTTTTAAAAAAAAGACAAGTAAAACAAACACATTTCAATTGACACTCAACAATGAAAAAAAAAACAGAACCTCAATCTTCTTCTTGTTTATTCATTCAAAGATATCAGAATTACTAGAGCTTGAGAAGAAATTCCGAAGTGTTGTTTTTTTTTCTGTTTCTGTTTCTTCCTTGAGGTTAAAGAGGCAGCAAACTTTATCAATACTTAATCTCCTGATTTCTCACCAACGTTTCCAGTTTCCCTGGTTGAACTAGTTTCAGTTGCAAAAGGTTCTTTTAAATTCAAAATAATGTCATCAGCAGTATGCACTTCTTGGACTTTGTTGCTGGTACTATGCAAAAGTTGGCTAAAAGCCACATCAATATCTTCAATAGAATATGCTTCAATAACATGCAGGTCGGATTGTAGCAGCTTTGCATCCATATG
This sequence comes from Curcuma caesia, assembly GCA_037834155.1. NCBI lineage: Eukaryota > Viridiplantae > Streptophyta > Magnoliopsida > Zingiberales > Zingiberaceae > Curcuma > Curcuma caesia. The sequence goes on along the minus strand of JBBMKF010475870.1, from coordinate 8,171 downwards.
CATATTATCATGTGAACCTTGAGACTGCTTATAATAGATAGGCAATCTTGGACTTTCTTCACTAACTTTAAGGGCTTTGTTGCTGGTACTACGTAAGAGTTGATTAAAAGCCACATCAATATCTTCAATGGAATTTGCTTCAATAACATGCAGATCAGATTGTATTGGTTTTGCATCCATATGCACATTATCTCGAGACTCATAATGCATCGACATGCTTGGACTTTCTTCAGTAATGTTTGAGGCTTTGTTGTTGGTACTATGTAAAAGCTGACTAAAAGCCAATTCAATATCCTCAATTGAATTTGCTTCAATAACATGCATGTCATCCATATGCACATTATCAGGTAAATCTCGAGACTCCCCATAATATATCGGCACACTTGGACTAATTTCTGGGGCTTTGCTGCTGGTACAATGTAAAAGTTGGCTAAAAGCCACATTAATATCTTCAATTGAATTTGCTTCAATAACATGCATGTCAGATTGTATCATCTTTGGATCCATATGCACATTATCAAGTGGATCTCGAGACTCCTCATAATATATAGGCAAGATTGGACCTTCTTCAGTAATTTTGGGGGCCTTGTTGCTGGTGGTACTATATGAAAGCTGGCTAAAAGCCACATCAATATCTTCAATGGAATTTGCTTCAATAACATGCAGGTCAAATTGCATTGTCTTTGCATCCATATGCACATTATTAGGTGAATCTCGAGGTTCGACCCCATAAGATATAGGCACACTTGGATCTTCTTCAGTAATTCCTGAGGCTTTATTGCCGGTACTATGTAAAAGCTGGCTAAAAGCCACATCAATATCTTCAATGGAATTTGCTTCAATAACATGCAGGTCAGATTGCATTGTCTTTGCATCCATATGCACATTATTAGATGAATTTCGAGGCACATTATAAGATGATTCTCGAGGCTCAACCTCATCAAATATAGGCACACTTGGACTTTCTTCAGGAATTCCTGAGGGTTCATTGCTGGTACTATGTAAAAGCTCGCTAAAAGCCATATCAATATCTTCAATGGAATTTGCTTCAATAACATGCAGGTCAGATTGTATTGGCTTTGCATGTAAATGCACATTACCAGGTGAACCTTGAGACCCATCCTCATAATATATAGCTATACTTGGGCCTTCTTTGGTAGTTTCTTTAAAATATGAGTGGATTTCTTCAATAGATGTTGCTTCAACAACTGGAAGCTGTGAATCTGTAATAGTTTGACGTAAAGATTTTTTGTTACTTTCGTCACTAATTTGTTCAAAATATGAGTGACTTTCTTGAATAGGTGGTCTTGCTTCAGCAACTGGAAGCTCTGAATCTGTCATAATTTTATACATCGATTTTTCTGCACTTTCTTCACTAATTTTCTTAAAATATGAGTAGATTTCTTCAACAGACCTTGCTTCAATTACTGGAATCTCTGGATCTGTCATAGTCTGGGACATACAATTCTTAGTACTCAATTCACTTGACTGAAGATCACTTGATAAGATGTCAAAGCTTGATTCTGAAACATGGGATTCCATTCCCTCTTCTGGTGGCTGACTAGATTCTGAAAATTCTTCAACCAAGATTGAGTCAAGAATTCGAATCTTGGGGTTATAAACAGTCTGCTCAATGTTATCTTTAGAGCCAAATGGAGAGCAAATTTGTGTTTCCACAGTTCCGGCTTGGCTGACTTCTGAATGCACCTCCTGAGACTTGATGGATCTTTCTTCGAAGGATTGGTTACCTAACACAGCAACAATCTGACTAAAGCTTTCTTTAGAATTGAAAGGGAGATTTAAATAACTTCTGGAACCAGAAGCAATATCTTCAGACTGGCCATCCTTTTCAAATATTAAATCAGATCCTTGATGATTAGACAACAGTTCTCCAATGTGAGAATTAACAGATCCATCTGTCTCTGCTAGCAAAGTCTTGTCAGTATCTAAGGATGAAGGTTGGATCTCATTAGATTCCTCACCAGAGCTACTCACAATCTTTAGAGCACCAGCTTCATGTTTAGTTAGGACTGGAACCTCAATGGCATCACTTGACTTGGACAGATCATTTATTGACTGGATACTAAACTCAGAAATCTTCTCTGAAACAATCAAGGAGTCCATGTATTCTGATAATTCAAATAACTCTAAACTAATCAAACTTCCATCTTGATCTGGAACTTCTTGAATAGCTGATTTTCCAATCTTGGGCACATTATATTCATTGGTGCCATCAACCTCATTCAGTCTTGAACTGTTTTCATTACTAGAAACTGAAATCAGGAACGATTCTAAAGGTTCTATGCCAACGGATTCTAACTCTTCCATGTTTGTATTAACTGTCAGAAAATCCATAGTTCCTGAGGCAGCTGTGACCTGTAATGCCTCTGGAGATGAAACTTCCATGGAATCCTTCATCATGTCAAACTTCACTAAAGAATCCACATCACCACCTTGACCTGCAACTTACAAGAAACCAACATTAGGAAACAACCAAAACACATACATGTTAATGAATACAAAAGGAATTCCTGTACCTGTATAGTGCAAAGCTTCATCAATTGTTGACTGTTTATCGAGAGAGTTTCCACTGGCTGATGGACTAGAATCATAGACAGGCACTGCAACTATGTTGTCATAAACTTGATCTACCATAGTCAAATAATCAGATTCTGGGAAAACATTATTTGTTTGATCCAAGGTAGATGATTGTTCTGTTAATGATGATGAGTTTGGCTCATCATGCTTCTTTTCAATCACTTCTACTTTCTCAGAATCTGAAATGGACAAAGTTTGGTGTAATTCTTCTCTGATATCTGTGTCTATGGCACCGAAGACTTCAACAACTTGATCATTTTCTATATTGATGTGATTATCATCTACATCAATCTCAATATAATTGGTAAGATGTTCCCTCTTTCTTTCATCAGCATCATCTGATTCTTCTTCAGAAGCGTGAATTACATGATCCCCTGCATCAGTATCATGTTTAGCAAGAGAGGACAGTTCAACTTCCCTATCTACCTCCTGCATCTCCAGCTCTTTTTTATATTCCTGATCTGTAGCTGAAGAAACTGTGTCTGATTCTGAAACAAAACTCACTTTTGATTCGCTCTTGTCACTAAATTGTCTTTGAAAAGTAGAAGTGCCTTTTAAATCCATCTCTGAAATAAAATAAGGTTTAAACCTCGACTGATGCTTCTCTCGCTGAAGGCCTCTTCTTCCTAAGTCGAAGGTGTCATCCCTTCCAAATAAGCTCTCAGGGCCTGACGCCAGCATCAAATCCTGGAGATTCCTAGTTTCCCCTGTGAGGTTACTCTCTTGTTCTTGATCGTCATATAGAAAATCAAAAGGATTTTGTCTTGGTAGCAAAGAAGATGGAGCAGAGCCCGGAATTGATGGCAAATCAATTGTTTCCTCTGAATCATTGGGAATATCAAATGGATTTCTTCTCGAGGGAAGTTGGACACGAAAACGTGATAGCTCATCTTTGCTAAGGAAAGAGTCATTAGCATCCAACTCCATAAGATTTCTATCCATCCTAAATGTCAGGTTTTTCTTTGCTCTTCGTTTTGCTATTAAACTTTCTAACCTTTGATTTCTCTCCAATTCAGAAAAACCAAGATCCATCACATTCTTCTGGTCATCTTCGGTCCATCTCACTGCAGCAGTAGCATCATCATCAACTTTTTCCTCTTGCACTTCATTTTTTTCTTGCACATCTTTTTCACCAATACTATTATCGTCACTTTCATGGTCCACAGATGAACCTTCAGAGGTTGTATCTGACTTCGTAATAGAAACATGCTCAGGATGTTCAGAATTTAGAAGAGGGTGAAGTTCATCAAGCAAGGGGATAATGTCAGTCATGGAAGCATCAGGAGAGGAACTCTCTGCACCATCTGATTCAGTATCTGAAGAAGCATGATGATCTTCAACAGACAGCCATGGCAATCCTAGAGAGGAGTCGAACTGACGACCCAAGGCAGGCTCCCCAATCTCCAATGTAAAATTCTCGGTTTCTTGTTCATTCACATTTGTACCCATTTCTGCTGCACTTAGCTCCTCAGGAAGAAGAATTTTGTCTTTACAACTCCTCTGAGCTTGAAGTTCTTTTTCTTGAATCAGTTGATTTGCTTCATTTTCCACAATATAGCTCTCCTTTTTCACTTCCTCACCTGCTGAGATTTTGGTCATAATAGTATTGAGGTTCTTGTTTCCTTCAGGCTCGTTCATTGCCTGATAAATTTCCTCATCTGCAATGGCCTTTTCATCATCATAAGTTTGATAATCTGCATGGTTCTCAATTGACAAGTTCTCATTCTCCTTAGCATACATAGAACTTGAAAAGTTTCCAATGTCCACGGAAGAAACATCCGAAGGCCTGTTATTCTCTTCCTCAACTACTGGTATGTTAGGTTCCCCATGGCTCAATAGGAAACCAAGCAGAAGAAATGTGCAGGCAATGACAGGAGAAGAAGAAACCAGAAAAGCAAACAGAGAAGGAAAAGACTTATACAATACAAGCAAGAAAAACACCAGACTAACGACAAAGGGATGATATTGAATAAATCTGACTATAGTTCTTGTGCATAAAATAAAAAATCTTTCAAGGTGCACTTTAATTTTCTTCATCTTGGTTTCCATGTCTTCCCTCTGTTTTCCTTCTTAAACAATCTGGTAGCAGGCAAGAAAAACAATAAGCATTGCTATCAAGTAACTAATGAAATAAAAAATGATACTTCATGTTCTAGTAGAACTAATATAATAATAACAAGAACAGGTCAATGTTCTAAATATAATTTGAGGTTGGTTACATGGATCTTATACAACCATTTAACTTTGTGAAAGGATATCATTAGTAGTACACAGGTCATTTAAAACACTTTCAATCATGTTTCTCCTTTTACAATTACACTCCTTTCAATCAATTCAACTTGTCTAGTGATGCAATTGAACATGCTCATTATGATTTTTTATGTATTTTTCCTATTTTGTTATTAATTGAGGTTGTATCTAACTACCTACAGACAATATTCAAGGAAATATAGTAGTAAAAAATATTTACTAAGAAAAACCTTCAATAAACATGATATAGTTAGAACAAAATCAATTATAATTTCAAGAAAAAAAAAATAAAAGTCTAACAAGTTAATTTTGTTCATCTATAGGCAGGCTGCATTTTTATATCTTCTATGATGGTTGTGCATTTTAATCTTTAAATGGATCTCCAAACCAAGCTAATCTAATAGGTTGACCTAGGTTGATATATATTCAAGAATAGACTAACCGAGAAGACTGATGGTTAGTCTATGTTATGTTTTATTTATGCAGACATAAAGAATCCAAAAAGAAATGATTACAACAAAAAGAGTTCCACTTTGATCAAGCTTCACATAATTACAAAAGTTTCCATGGTGCAATCAAATTGCACTTTGTTCACACAAAAAGAAACAACCAGTCGCAAGTTCAATCCATTTTGGGTTGGCCTGCTACTGCTGACTAAGTTGTTAGTAACAAGTGGCGGCCTAACCTTACAAAAATGTGATTATGAATCATGACGATGAATTTCTTGTCATAATTTTATGCTGGTTGTTGGGGCCTAATTCAATTTTCCACCATCTTCATTCAAACTTCACAGAAAATGCCTCACGTAACATAATTCATGAATTCAGACTATGAGACTTCTTGAGCAACATTAAGATTATGACCATAGAGATTTTAGATAAGTCTCTGCGATCCTTCAACAAACAACCTTATTCGGAACAATTTCAATGACTTACCTTCTAAAAAAATCACCTTAAATGGCTGCGCATCGATTTTATTGATTGTGCTCAAGACAATAACAGAAACTAAGCAAGAGCAGAACTTTATTCGCAGGACTGATTGAGAACAATAAACTAGCTAATACGGAGAAGTGAATTCCAAAAACACCTTAATCGAAAAACAAAATCAGATCTTCCTACGACCAAAACACTTCTAGAGAGTGAATCGAACTAACTGACCGCCAGAAACCTACGGAAGCCCCAAACTTTAGGGAAGAACTCTTCCAAATGCTTGAATAAATCCAAATACCAAACTTGTCTACAAGAAAGTGAACGCACCTCAATAAACCGATCGAGCTCGGATCTTTTCTGATCGTTGTTTATTTCCCAAGTCTTGCGATCAGATGATCCAGATCCACAGACTCTTGAAGTGACCGACGGGGGCAGGAAAGATCGGAAGCGAGAGGAATTGTCTCCGACAGTGTTAACAGATGTCAAAACCTACGTTTTCCTCCCCTTTATTCCTGGTTTGGTCGGCAAGAAAAGCTCAAAAGCGAGTGCTTTCTACTGTACTATAATCAACTATCGTATTATACTGAGCGGAGAACAAATAAAAAGGAGAGAAAGGAATCTGAGGGGCGGTAGAAAAGCGCTAAAGGAAAAAGCTGTCATTTGACCGATCACCGCCCTCGGCGTCATCGCCTTCGTCTGCACGGCCGGCGGATCGCCACGCCGGCAGCCGGCAAGAACCTTCAATTAGACACCCCTTTTCGGGTAAATTCCATTTCGCCCCCAATATTTATTTTTATCCCAGCGTAACCTTTCAAGTTTTTAAAATTCACTATTCTTCCTCAATCATTAGCACAATCAAATCATTATATATTTTTCACATTATTATACTGTTAAATAAATTTATAACATTAATAATTAAAGACAAATGACAAGTTTTAGCTCTCTACAAAATGTTTAGTCTTAAAATTAGGATGGCATTTTCAAATGTATATTAGTTTCCTCTGTATTAATCTTTTTAGGAATTAGTAATTGAAATTATGGCAAAACTATAGCGTAGATTGCAAATTTGAATACATAGAACTTTTATGACAAAATCATAATGTTTGACTTGGATGCTTTGAGAAAGTCAAAAGAAGAATAGAATTTTGCCTAATGAAACTATTATGTACAAATCAATGTGTATGTTAATCAAACGGTCGAATTCTTCTCTTATTTTATTTTTCTCTCTATATTTATTTTGCCATTATATCATTGTCGATCAAATTATAATATGATATGATTGTCAAAAGGAGTAAATTTGCATTATTGCATATGATCTAAAGTCAATTATTCAAGTCTCGGGACACAGTGCGACGATAAGATCATTGGTGAATTCTCCGTAGCGCTACGGTTTATTCTCGACTAGATCATGCATATTCTTTATTTGGTAGAAAAAATTATGAGAAGCAGTACAAAATATGATTATTTGAACAGATTGAGCTATCATCTGATGGAGTGGTCGTGTTGTAATCCATGATTCTAATACCTAATAATTTGGTGGCTTCAACGTGAGCACTTTCATATTTACCCTTGCGAGAAACTTCTATGAATTTTCTCACAAGGCAGATCATACGTTCGCGGCACTTGAACTACTAGTGATATTGAGTTGCCAGTGAAAGTTGTTGGAGATCATGTCTGCACAACGTGCAGACGTACCATGTCTACACGTGTACAAACGTGTTCTTTATTTTTTGGGATTGCCTTAATAGGCATCTAAGTTCAAGATAAAAAATGAACAGTAAAAGTACTATTGAATTTTTCGAAGATTGTGTCTTGCGAAAATTTCTTCGAAGGAAGAATATCCATTCGCGAAAGGATTTTGATTTGTAGAAAAGGAATGGTTGTTTGGTTTGTCGTAATTGTTCTTTAGATGACAAACACAAAAAAATAAGATTGACAAAGAATTATCGTAAGTGTTTATAGTTTTTTTCGATAATTCATGCATTCGATTTAATAATGATATCAGAATAGTATTTTGATTGCATGATTTTATTTTGTAATTATCTCATGATTAGTATGTTTAGGATCAAACACGTTTAATATGCATGTTAGAATTATGTATTGTTAGATTATTTGTTATACAATATGATGGCTACATCTATATAGATTTTTTAAATGATGTATATAAATTGTATTCTTATGGAAGAAATACAAATATAACATTCATGTATGTAATTTATGAAGTAAAAGTATATCATTTTCCCCCCTTTCTTGATTTTTGTATTCGTGAAAATAAAAGCTTATTTTTACTGTGTTTTTTTAATAAGATAAAATATTGATTATATGACCAATACCTGTTTAATGGTCTTCACGTTGATAAATCATATATATATATATATATATATACATATATAT
>JBBMKF010475847.1:0-10177 GCA_037834155.1 Curcuma caesia | reverse complement strand
AGACCGGCATGTTTGGCGGCGCAGCTTTTCTCGCCCTTGATGCGGCCATCTTGTGGCTCGTTTGCCTCATGCTGACCGTGAACGTAAGATCTGATCACTTTGAAGAGGAGGAGGAGGATAGGAAGAGAGAGCATGGGCAGGTTTATGCTACTGAATTGGTTAACCAAGGGGTTTAGTAATATTAATCACGTATATTTCTTGTTCTTATAACATTTGTAATTATTAATTAAGTAGTATTGTGTTCTATTTGAATTATCATTTTAATGAATAATGATTATAATTGTGTAATATTAAGGCTTTTTATCGCAATTATTACATTCATAATTTTACTATGAATTTTTATATTCTATTTTTATATAAAATTTTATAGAAAATAAATATATATTTTTTATATTGTTAATTTCAATTTAAAATTTATCTCTAATTTCTCCATTTTGTTCCAGCTCTATCGATCAGTTTACTAATTCAAAATTTCTCGAAAATACCATTTATTTATTTTTAAATTAGATACTTTCTAAAAATATTAATATTTTTATTACTAAAGAATTTTTTTGTTCATCATTTTTAGCACATCAAATATTCTAAAAAATAAAATTTAACTTTTATCACGAAAATTCCCGCTAACTTTTAATGGTCCTTTTTTTTCTTTATTTTATAAAAGCAATTACCCATAGCATTAGGGCCATTTTACATGTTGCCTCTGAAATTTGGCTTTATTGCGCTGTAGACACCTTACCTAAACTATGTTTTTAGTTTTTCACATGAAGCTCCCTTCACATCAATTTAATTTTTATTATTATTATTTTTATATTTGCCTAGACAAGCCATATTTACATTCAACTGAAAATTAGCATATATGTTGGCGACTACCAACTCATAACATCTGCTAGAAACTTTGTAATCATAAGTAGTAATTCCAGGTAATGAAACATTTATAGTTTTGTAGAAAATATAGCTTAAAGATATCCCAAAAGTATTCATGAAGACTGAAGTTGATAAACTAACGTGGCACAAGTCTTCCAGTTTATTCAATCCATGTATATTTTAAGATATCCTTCAACTAACTGTTCAAAATCAAGAAAACACATACTAACATGTTGCGATTACGTATATTAGCTGGGTTATCTATCAGCATCTTGCCCAGTCTGTTGATGCGTAGCTTGTCGGACGAATTGTCCACGCACGCGTGGCCGCTGCTCTGCTAGTCTCTTCCTGCTCTGGTAGCGAACCTGCGCATCAAGGATTTCTGTGAACTGCGAAACAAGAAATTAAAGAGGATAAACTATGTTAATATCACGTGGTAATAGCCCGTAACTGATCAAGTTGTTCTGAGTGAATGGAAGATTCAGAAACAGTCTGCTTGGGTTATGAGATGAGGCTTCTAAAAAGCTTGTCTCACTACGGAGGTGTATGTTCGAGTAATTTTTGTCCTAAAACATCAATGATCACTAGGTGACAACATTTTCAAGAACCTATATTTCTGTCATATTATCTTTGCCACTATTCAGGAATAGAAAACCAATGAGGTCCAGATGGCATAACAACCTACTGCAAGTCCACTTTCCTTGGCCCTTCCTTATTTCACTCGCTTTCAGTTGGTACTTATTTCGTTTTTGCTTACTAACTGGAATGCAGGATTGGCTGGTATAAGATATTTGTGTTCCAATCAGTGTGCTCTGGATAGTTCTAATTTGAAGTCGCATTGAATTCAGATGTTTCACATTGATTACTCGTTAAAGCTAAAAACGAAAAAGTTAAGTACCTTCTTCCCGAAGTTCCTTTCTTTTCTTTTCAGACGAAACTTCTTCAAGGCGACCTCTCTTTGAGCAAACCTGTTTTGGTCTACACCACTACCGTTGCCGCTTCCACTTCCGTTTCTGTTTCCTAGGCCACTCTGTCCTGCAATACCATTAGCACCCTCAATATTGATTCCTCCTGCATGTACAGCACCGTTACTTCCATTTTGCCCATTGCTGCAGTGATTGCTACCTGAATTGCTTCCACTGACGCTATAGTTAGCTGCATTTCCCTCAAATCGCCCGCTAAACACATCAGATGACACGCAACATTGTGGTGCCGCTCCTGCCCTATTCTTAGGTGGTGTATCATCCTGATTCTGTGACTGCTGCGTCTTGTGCTGCACACTTTGAACATGGTGGTAATGATGATGATGATAGTGGTGGTGATGGTGATGTTGTGCCTGGACTTGATGCTGAGCCTCCCTTGGTTGTCCTGTTGCTGATGCTGCTGTTACATTCTCCCAATTTTCTTGTACAGGTTCCCGGCTCCCCAAAGCTAGAAACTGAACATGATGGAAAGCTGAGGTCTGTGTGCACTTGATTATTGGTGCAGATGATGCCTTATCTTTGTGTGCTGCTGGTTTCATGCAGTTCTTCGTTGTGGAACCCATATCCTCCTTGTTACGGCTGCCATTGGAACCTTGCTTCAAGGGAGCCACATTTGAACCAGATATAATATTAGACTCTGTCTTAGTTGCTTCCGAGCTGTCGTCAATCGGGTAGCAGCTTCTGCCACATCCAGTAGGAGCTTGATTAGGAACAGCAGATGTGTGATACCTAGCACAGTGTTGGAGCAGTTAGATTACTATATTTTAAGCAAACAATGAATAATAATAATGTTTAAAAGTATTCTCATTTTCTGAACCTTGAAAATGCAGATAAATCCGAGCGCCTTAAAACATTGCGATCATCTTGGGTAGCAGTTGCACCCTCACCAATTGATCTCAGCCTCTTTAAACTCAGTTCAACAGAGGGTAAATCTATTGAGGTCCTATCTTGAGCTTCTGAGATCTTGGAGAGCCCACTGGGAGACCGAATATCTCTAGTTATTGTTTGATTGCCTAATCTAGCAGCAACTTGAGCACTTGACACATCCAAACCATTGTTCTGAAGAGTACCCATGCAGCCCTCATTCTTAGATTCCTTTTCAGATAATTTTTCCACCTTTGTTTCAGCAAGTTTGGTAAAATCTTGCTCATTTCGATGATTTTCACTTTGGATTTCTGAATTTGTGTGTAATCCTATCTCCAAGACTTTTCCCACGCAATCATTAACAGCTCCAAACAGAGCACGATAAATTAATCAATTTAAGTAATCTTGGCTTACCAGAAAGTTTCTTTTTGCCCTGTTTCTCTCCCTTCAAATGTTTAGGAACCTGATCTTTGCAGAAGGTTCCAGTTGCAGGGTGAATCACCAGGGCACATGTACTATCAGGTGGATCCGCTAACTGATCAGAATTAGACATAGGCTGGGGGCTGTCAACTTCTGCTGCACGTTTTGTCCAAGAACTCTGCATGACAAAGTGAAAAAAAAAAGTCGTTTCCAATTTCCATCACTCATATGAAAACATTTATTTGACAAATGATATAGGAAAGTGGCAAAAAGGATTTAGTCTATAGAAGGCATCCTTTTCTTGTTAAATGGATATCCAGTTGATGATGCATCAAAATCGTTACATATCCCAGAAGAGAAAAGGTCTTATTTTTCTTAATTTCAGTATCCTGTGACAAAAACAATGGCTAAGTGTCATTCAATCATCTACTGATATCATACTATTATTGGATCTACACAGGCCTTACTCAATGACTCTTACTAGACCGTGTAGTAAAACATTATACGTTTTTTGTTATCAAACAAATTAACCTTACTTTGATTGGACTGACATGGTGAATTCTCATTTGCATATGCAAGTCGACTTGAATTTTGATTTGTGCCTGTGCCAATTTAACGTATCCCCTAATCCTTTTCACAATATCAGGCAAAAATATAACAGTCATAAAAAGGGAAAAAACATCCATTAATATACAAGAAAAAATGATGAGGAAAAAATCACAAGATGCCCCTCTTATCCATTAGTCAAGAATACTACTTTTCTCCTTCATTTGTGATATTCTGATATTTCTATGTTTTATCACGCCTCACTGAACTAGTGAAGGAATGTCCCACTGGCCAACTCCTACTGCAGGACCTGGATAAATAATCCAATCCTTGTCCCTTCTCCAGGTCCAGCCTTGGTGATAAGCATTCCTGATGTATAAACCATCGGATTCTCCATCCACCTTAATACTGGCTGCTTGCTCAATGGGGTTAGTTTGCTTTCTTTTCTTTTACAAATGAAATCCTAGAACCATTAGAGCATCATGGGAATTCAGTGACAAAATCGCCAGTAGTTATAAGGTACACAGATCACACACAAGTGAACAATTTTGACACTGTTAACTAATACTGAAGTTCTCAAAAGACAACATCTTTTTTGTTAGATCCAGTGAATAATCCTGTCATTGGTTGTCCTATCCCTAGTATCACTCTGAGCGTACATTTCGCGTAGTTTTATCATTCAAGTCTAGTGGACTCACAATCATACTAGCAATCACTATTTTCTACCTTCATTTACCAGATAGTTCAAGAAGACTGGAAACTAGTGTGACACCTTAATGAGCCTGCTAGCTATCAGCCAATTCAGTTATGAAATCATATTGTAGTTTACATGAAGATAGCAGCTGCTGATTTAAGAAATAGCAACAGAAACATAAATAACATAGTGCTATAATACTTAAAAGTTGTTTAAAAAAATGGACAGTTATGCTACATCTGAGATTCTAAATGATAGCCATAGTAATACTTTGGATACCTATGAAATAAATCTCACGAAAAGAGTATCAATAGGTCATTTGAACAGGAGAAATAAGAAAGTTGGTAAATAGCCAACAAGTACAGCTATGTAGTATATGCAGGTCGATAGGCTGCTAGATTTTGTGAATAAGAAAAAAAGCAGATAACCATTTGAACTTTTGAAGAGTAGCAGATTATAGGAAAAGACACATTCAGAGACAACAAAACATCCAATGTTAGTCTTGAACTTATTTGCATAAAATATCTATTTCCTAATTTAAAAACATAATCTTAGTCCTACAATAATGAAAAGGTTGAGAAGAGAACTGAAGAGTTTAGATGAAAATTCACCTGAAATCTTAGTCCTACAATAATGAAAAGGTTGAGAAGAGAACTGAAGAGTTTAGATGAAAATTCACCTGAGTACTACTACCAATGTCACTGCCGTCTCTTGCATTCAAGCCAACACTATCATCCTCATCATCATTGCTGTCACTACTATTGCCAGAATCATTACAGTTCTTTGACTTAACTGATTTCTGGTTTTGAATGCCACTCTCACTTCCACTACCACTGGACTGAAATAGATAAACAAGGTTCTTATAGAAGAATGGCAAAGCCCTACACAACACAAGTAGTCAACCAGAGTGATAGGCTTTGAACCAATAATCGAAGATAGTGTCACCAATCCTACAGATTATTAATTTATCTTTACTGACTTTTTCCAATGAACACATTAACTTACACTGTGGCATCTCCTCCAGACATGCTGCCAAAGATTTTTAAGCTCATTCTTCCTGATAGGTTTGAACAAAAAGTCAACAGCGCCTTTCGATAAACATCTAAAGACCGTTCCCATTGAATCATTTGATGACATCACTACACAAAGTTTTAAAAGTGAAGCAATATGCACACATCAATGCAGAAGAAAAATAACAGAGGAGCACTCACTGATCACAGGAATGTTTTTCCAAGTTTGATGGCTCATGATTTTGCATAGGAGACCAATGCCAGTCAAACCAGGCATGACTACCTCAGTCAAGATAAGGTCAATATGATTAGTCAGATCCCCCAGTATTTTCCATGCTTGTAGACCATTAGAAACAGCAGTAACTGTTGAATAAAGGAAAAACAACATCAATAGTTGATATTCATCTGCAAGACATTGTAAGAAAATAAAGTAGCTTTAGTTAAGATATGCGAGCCAAAACCAGGTTCAGCAAGCCAAAAAATCTTAATTAACTAATAGAATATGACCTAGAATCATAGTTAAAGGTATCTATGACTTGGCCAAGCTCTTGATCCCAGGGTTACTGGTCGAACCAGTGGGTAAACTGATTTGATAACATGTTTATTTAGAATAGATTTCAAAAATTATAATATCTAAAAACTAGCCTTTCAAGTTTTGTTCTCTTGCATTTTGGTTTGTGAAGTAGCTCCAACACTCAAGATATCTGTGAATCAAACAACAGTAGAGGATTTATATGCACCCAAGAATTTCAGTAGGAAGTACTTGTATCATCTAAAAGCCAGACATTCACGGAAAATAAGAAAAGCACTCAAACTTATGGCCTACAAAAAGAAAACAATATGTTGAAAAGATCCACAGAATTTGATTTCCTAAAATCGAATATTAAAATAGGATAATGGCACCAAACACTTGAATACCACGATTATTCATCTTAAGTAAAACAAGACTAATAATTCTTAAAGATGTCAGTATCTCAAGGGGGTTCAGCAAAGCCGTATGGGAATGCAAGACTTATTCCCATTTCAGGAACGACAATTTGCCGCCCCACATGCTTGATCAGGTTAAAGAGACTAAAATAAGAAAGCAGGCATTTGAAGCGACTACAAATGGCATCCACCTAAAATATCTCCAAACTGTAATGAATGAAGCAACAAAAATTATATAGCGGGGTTTTGTATATAATTGGCCCAAGAATACCTAACTACCTAAATGTAGAAACTAGTGATTTAGCAAAATCAGGCTTACCAACAACTTCAAATTCATCATACATCGACGATTTAAACTCTAAAATTATCAGAAGACTGAGGATGACGATTGATTCTTTTTAGCATGATAATTTCAGCAACTAGAAAAGGATTGAATTGGACACAGTTAGCAATAATATTTTGCACTGATGTGAGATAAGAAGAAGCTATATTTTACCTTCATAGCTGCAGTTACGGAGCAACGCGCTTACAACTTGGCGGGTGGAATCATCGTTCTCGACCAGCAAAACCTTGAGAGTTCTAATCGGGAGAAACCTCTCCCAACGTATGACTGGACCTGCTGGCGGAGGCTGCTGCTTATGGGGACCACCAGGCTGTTGTGCCGATTGTGCAGCATCCCTTATCGGGTTGGTTTTCAAATCCTCGGCCACCTCGTTGACCTTCGACTCATCCTCGTCCGACAGTTCTTGACCTTCTCAAGGAGTGGCATCGCCAACTTCCTTGAGCTCATCTTGAAACTGGTGATCGCTTCTCGCAGGTTCCTTATTCATGCCCTCGCCGGGGCTCAATTGATTCATACCTCCCGTCAACTGGACTCAAAGAGATTGATAATGGCGCTATGCTGAATCAATGGTATTCTCTCGGCTATCCAACGAAGAAATGGGAGCATCTTTCTGCTGAGAACCGCATATCTCTGAGAGTAGAATAATCATTTTTGCCATCAGGACTATGAAGATGAAGAATAATCCATCAATATCGAGGTATATAAAACCAAACACTCCGAATACCACACTGAACTACCTTAAAATCCAACAAATTTATAACAAAGTAAATTAATTGGGAAAAAGAAGTTATTTGATTTGTATAGTTAAAAGCAAAAAAAATCCGCTGATTCAGATCCCAAAATAACAAAAACTAGCAACTCATCATCCAGAAACACCAAAAAGAACAACGATCCACCAACTAAGAGATTGTGCGAACCAAAAACCAAGAAAAAAGATCATAAAGAAGCAGCAATTGAGGAAAATAACTGACGGCCTCAACCAACACATAGAAAACAACGAAGGTGGCGGATTTTGGGTAGCTCCGCCTTCGATCGGAGCGGAGAAACCCACAATCAAGACGGGGAAACCCATTTCCGAAGATCCGACCAACTAGAGACTAGAAAAGAAAATTCCAGCTAGGAAGAGGGCGGCTGAAAACTGGGTTTGAGAAAACTAAATCAGGTGGGCGAAGAGCTCCTCCTTTCCGCTCTTGCCTTGCCTGTGGGCGAGGAGCTCCGCTCGGGAAGCGTAAGCAGGTCTGGACGCCTGGACGTGGACCGAGAAGCCGGGAGGAAGGCGATACAGAGATCGCCTGAGCCGGAGGCGTCAAAGAGAAAGAAAGAGCTCAGGGTCGGGTTTCGGGGGTGACGTGGAGAAAATGGCGGTAAGCAACGGGCTATCCAGTCCACGTCGGACCGGAGATGGTCCGACAAGGTGAGACAGGTGGACGAAATCAAAAGCCGGAAGCTGACGATCCCCGCACGCATCCTCCTCGATCTCGTCTGAGCCACGTGGGAAGGTATGCTGCTCGTCCCGGTAATGTCACCGCATCGAGAGATTCGAGTTACTTTGCTTGTTCTGGGTGAAGTAGGATTGGACGGCGGCGGTATGGTTTGCCAGAGAGTGAGTGGAGCACTGGAGCAGACGGGGAGGAATAAATATCATGACGACGAGTTAACGGCGTTACTTTCGGCAGTGACGCTCATAATTGATAGTTATGGTTTCGTCCATCACGAAAGTTTCGCAGTGGGTGCGGTCAAATCGTTACAAAGCAGACGATAAAAAAAATGCTTGAAATATTGATTTTTAAATATATATATATATAATTTATCAAATATTTATTAGCAAGGTATAATGCGACTTAATTTATTTTATTTTCTTATTTAAGAAAAGAAGAAAACTCCCTTCCACTTTGATTAAATTAATCGCCCAAGTAGCCAATGGCCCAAAGTGGGTGGGATAGTTTAGTGATGGTATTTTTAAAGATTCTATTCACTACGTCCTTGTTAGGAAGTTTCTAGAAACGGAGACCTCATTCACACTTTTGTGCATTAATTAGTGATTAATTGATATAATTATAATTATAAATTATAATGATAATCCCAGTAGCCACATCTCTGAGGGTGATCGGTTCGATCCCACGGAAGTTTCCCACCGACCACCAGAATAAATCGGTAATTATAAACTATAATGGAAGGAACATGATCACTTAATTAGTCATTAATTTAATATGGCCTGATGCATGCAAAATAAGGACGGTGGTGGACTCAAATCATCCGTGCATTCCAGAAACTTCCTCTTCGATCTCCACGAGGATTCTCTAAGTGAGAGATAAATTAATATAATTTATTAATTAAGTGGCATTTAGCATTACTAAAACCTATAAATCAGCTTATTTTATAATAATATGAATCATTATTCGTATTTTACCGCTTTCAAAAATGGCATATGTTGCCCTTTACTTGCGATCTTTTCTTGCTTTTTCCTAAGCATTTCTTTCTCATTTTTCACTTTCTTGTTCCATCCATTTTAATTTCCCTCCTTGTAAACAGGACACGACCCGATTAATAGGATAAAGTTTCTGCCTCCCTTTGTGTTCCTCCCTCCCACAATTGGCAGCTTTACCACGTATACGTACGTACCCACTTCTGCTTGGTCAAATTGTTAACACTGGAAGACAGTTGTCTTTATCCAATTATTGAACTTCTCCGCACGTTTCTCTGTTATCTAATGCACCTTTTCAGCTACAACAATCAATCTGCTTGACTTTAAGTGCTCATAATCTTAAAGGACCTTTAGGATTTTGCATGCCTGTCAATCTCTACTTAATTTGCAAGGGCGAGATCTTTCCTGCTACATGTGTCTTTACTCGGCAACTAAAATTGTGTAAGGGAGCCCCACAAGTGAGTAAGGGAGTCCCACAAGCAAGAAACTCCATGCTGACTCCACCTCAAACACTTGCAGTGCAAGGAAGCGACATTATATATGGAAATGCAGCAGCACCAAATGAAGACTTTCAGTAAACTCTTACTCTTTCAGAATCAATGGAGCGCCACTGCCACGTCCCAGAGATCAGTCCTTGGTCCGCGCAGTCGTCTCGAAGGCTTACAAGGAACGGGACTGCGGCGGAGGTCAGTCCTCCGACAGGGCTTCTACTACGGCGACAAGTGGTTACGCTTCCAGCTATGAGGATGCATGATAACAGTGAGGATGGATAAGAGTTCAGTCTTTATATTAATTTATATGAAGAGTCTCTTCTTATTAATTTTATCGTATATTAAAATCGTCCGTGTAGATATTGAAACTTTTGAATTTGTTTATTTGTTTCTGAGAAATTAAGCTTAATCCACCATTGGTTGGCCGAAGCAGAAATTTTAGAATTTTTGTTAGGCAAATCTTTGGCATTTTGTGTGTGTGTATATATATATATATATATGAAAGGGTAAATGTGGATGGTTGAGCGGTTTTTGTACATAATGTCATGTATTTTTATTCTGTCATTTAATCATACTGTGTTAAAATAAGTTATTTCTCAATAATTTTTTT
>JBBMKF010475838.1:0-10177 GCA_037834155.1 Curcuma caesia | reverse complement strand
AATAAAAGATATGATATGCATATTAAGGTAAAATTTTGATTAATTATGCACATTGAAAATCTTATAATATATGACCATAAAAGGACATGTATAATTAAAATATTAATAAATATGTGTCACTTAATAAGATAAAATTTATAATCAAAAATATTTCTATCACATAATTAAAATCTTAATAAATATGTGTCACTTAATAAGGTAAAACTTATAATCAAAATAAAATCTTTCTAACACAAAGATCTTGCATGTTGTATCCCCCTTTCTCCTTTGGTAAATACATCTTCGCCCAACAGATCAAAGGTTGTTTGGAGGTCCAAACACAGGATCGACAAATAGAATACAATTTATCCATGTCCGATAATATGACAAGCTAAAAACACTCAACACTTTGTAGGACCATCTTGATCAGCTTCAATTTTCTAGCATAGGATAGTGTATGTCTTAGCCATGAGTTTAACCGACTAATCACAATGCCTATAAGTGATCCATAGTTGGTGGAACATAGCTTCTCGACTGTCAACGGAATACCAAGATACCAAAAAGGAAATTCCTCTTGTTGGAATCCCACTAGCTCCAATAACATATCTTTTGTTCGCATATCAGTCTCGCTAATGTATAATTTGGATTTCTACAAGTTGGCTTACAGTTGAGCAACATCTCCAAACTGTTGAAGAACTTCAGCAACAAGTTTGACAGTGGACTCATCTACTCTCGTGAACAATAAGAGGTCATCCACATACGCTAGATAAGTTATCCGATCAGCAACAAACATATGGTGATAATGGAAACCAAGTTGCGTTGCTGCAATCCTAAAAAGCCGAGAAAAAACTTCAAGGCAAAGACCAAACAACAACGGAGAGAGAGGATCTCCCTGTCAAAGGCCCCTAGCTCCCTTGAAGTGGCCATATATTGCTCCGTTAATGTCCACCAAGAATGAAGTAGTCGTAACACATTCAATGATCCCATCAATATAAAGTTGTGAAAACCCAAAATTATGCCATGCATTTACCAAGAAAGTCTAGTCCACCATGTCGAATGCCTTTTGAAAGTCCACTTTGAGCATACATGTGGGGATATTGTCTTGAATATTTCCGTAGTATAAAGTCACCCACACTCTTTAGTTGCACCTCCAACAAATATCTATGAAGAAGTGAAGCGCATGTGTACTAAGATTAAAAAAAAAAAAGTGCACTAAAAAGAATATTAGATACACATTTAGGTCTAGGGGAGATTCAAATGTCTTCGTAGAGGATAAAACAACAAATTCAAGGGGAAAGTGTTGTTGGAGGGAGATTCAAATGCCTTGGTAGAGGAGGTGAATAAGGGTCAAAAAAAGAACTAAAATCCCTTGTCGCATAATTTGACATTGATACAGAGACAAATTACATCACATAATTAGACGTTGATATAGAGACAAAGATTCTAATAATCAAAAAACATATTGCTTCAATGGGAGTTAAAAAGTCTTGGAGGTAAGGATGTTGTGGTGTAATCTCATATATTTTAAAATGTTGAATCTCATGTTTATTATATTGATCTCTTCCTCAACAATCAAAAACATGATTCAACAAGAATGAGGATGTTATAGGAGTGGTTGGCACATTATTGAAGTTCATCCAATTAAAGTAAGTTGTTTCTCTAGTTTGTGTGTGTTTTAAAGTTGAAGAATTATCAAATAAAGACATGTATTTTCAATTGGGAGTAAATAAACATGTGTTTCTTAAATTTGTATATGCAATTAAGCCATAAAATACATTTGTTTCATTAATTTCTTGTGCGAATAAGACACATCTAACAATTTAAAAACTACCATGCGTATCTGTCAATTTCAAATACATTAAACCTTAAGGGGAGAAAACAATCACAGAAGAAATGAAAACCTAGGGGAAGACACAACACACACCAACATGAACAACACACAACCCAATACAAACAGTACATTAAATCAAAGAAGAAGTGAAAACGCACATAAATGGAGATTAAGAGGAGAAGACAGAAGAATTAAGGGGAGAGGTTCAGTTACAACTTGGGGAAATAAGGAGATGAAGTGGTCTTTACAGGAAGATGAAACAATAGTGCTTCGACATGATCTGGATTCATATAGGTAATTTGGGGGTCCAAAATTGGTCAGTTGGATAGACTTAGTTGATTGTCTTTGGAGTCTATTTTTGGTGTAGTGGTTTGAACGACCTAATTTATAGGGATAGTTAGGAAAGGAATAAAAATGATTGGCTTGGGATTTTTTATAAATATTCAACACCTTTTGACGATTCTACTAAGAGGGACGCCCTTTTGAAAATTTTGGCTCTTTGTGCTCTCATGAGCCCAAATATCTTCAAGAGCTTGGCTTCATCAAGGTTTCATGATCTCTCAAGTTTCCAGTGTTTGTAGTAATCCTAGTTTTCTCCCTTGCGCCTAGTTATCCTTTAGTAAGAGATGTACGTAATTTGTTTTGCCCTCTACTATCGTCGTTCTTATATTTAAAGAGTTTGTTCCTAGGGTTCTAAGAAGGGTTTCTTAAATAATAAAAAGAGCATATTTGCTCTCTTAAACAAAAATCCATCACTCTAGTGTAAAGAAGCTTATTAGTATTTTTATTTTGAAACATTTGGGAGTAGGAGAGGTCTCTCGATCACCTTAAAGCTTGGGTTAGCATTATTCATTTCTATTTCCACTCACAGTATACTAATGCTATCTCACTAATATATTGGCATAGATACTCAAACTAATTATTGAGCTAACTATTGTTTGTTGTTTTGTGAGAATTTGTAACCATCTATTTACCTTCCTCTCTTGTCATTCCAACCCAACATAGGCCAAGCGAGGCGCAATAGTTGGGTTGGGTTCCTATGACCGATATATATGATCTGCATACTAGTTTTCTCAAAAAAGCACAATCCCAGCTTCTAAGCCCCCTTGTACAAGTGAATTGAACCAAATATTGAAAAAGCCAAAGACACCAGTTTACCTTCTTGCTTCCCTATTCTTCCTTTTGCCTGCCTCCTCCCTTTCCAAACAAGTGAAGAGACCTAAAAATGAGCGTATAATCAATCGAAAGTAAAGTGCAATGTATAAATGAACACAACAGATCTGCCAACATGAAAGGGAAAACTCTACAATGATGTTAGCCATTGATCCTACGAGTAGCGAAACTCAATTCTTCTAGCTGATGCCTGAAAGCATAAACTGTTCAACACTTTTGATTTGTTCAAGCAAACCAAAAGAAAGAAGGACGGGAAAATTAATTAGAAGCAAATTTGCTTGTAAAAGAATAAGAGATACACAGAAGCGCTTCAACTGCTGCTTCTACCTTTTTCTTCTTCTTCCTTTTTTTTCTCTCTTTTACTGTTCTCAATTAAATGAGGTCTCAATTATGCCTAGCTGTTTAGAGATAACATTGCCATTTCTTACACTTGGGGAACAGGAATCACCAATAATGTCCCTCAGATTTTCCTACGCCTACACTTTCATCTGCCTTTTTGAGCTTTGGAGTTGACACAATCTTCCTGGGGGAAGGGAGGCCAGTATTTCCTCTCACCCCTGAAGCTCTTGCCACTCTCTCTACATCTTGAATTACCACCAAGTTCAGAAGCATTGCCTTCTTGGGACCAGGGAGCGCACCTCCGAAATTTTTGGTTGTTCCTTCTCTCTGGCTGAAAGAACCTCCTGCCATGGCCATTGGAAGTCCAATTCATTCTTTCCCGAATCTGAGAGTTCCTTGGCCAAGTTTTTGATTTATCTGCTGTCATTCCTGCTGATACAGATTGAACAGGGGCATCTGCTGAATGATAATCATGTACACCTGTTTTGCATAAGTGTGTTGCACTTGAGGCATGGGCTGAGCTGTTGTTCAAACATCCCGTTCCAAAATTTTGGTGATTTGGTTGTCCTCGAGGATATGAAGGAAGGGGAGGAAATGGGTGGAAAGGAATGCTTGGTGCAATTTTCCAAGGATTGTGGTCCTCAGAGTCTACTTTTCGGTCAGGGGTTCCCAGATTCCGAACGGCGGTCATAGGAATTCCATATGACACAGTCATGTGCGAGAGAAATCTATCCTGACGATGACCTGCAACCACTTCACCACAAGAAACATGATTCTTCAGTGGTGAACCAAACCCAGGAGGTACCTCCTCATCTGTACTATGCCGGACCAAAGCTTTCCCACTAGAAGCTCCACAATCCTCCTTAATCTGGCTCTGTCTGTGTCTCAGAACTTCAGTTGTAGAACTAAACTCGACATTTGAAAAAGCAGTTTTCTTAAGTTTCAAACATGGTTCTGTTGTTTGCTCTTCTCTTGACCAGATGTTTTGTTGAATTGAAACTTTGTCATCAGATGGTTGATCCCATCTACTCTTCCGTTTGCGAGTCCTTGCCCCAGAATTTGAATTATTATCGGTCAAATTTGCAAATGTTTCCCCATGTTGATTGAGTGAAGTCGGAATAATTGGTTGCTCCATGGGTTCACTAACACACACAATGGCATCACTGTCTCTTGAGCCTAGATCAAGGTGGCATTTAAAGAGTGATAAATGAGACCGAGCACCATAGGATCGCTGTGAATCTGGTACCACATCTCGGTCTGATGGTTCAACTCGTTTAATTGCACGAGGAATCCACTTCTCTCTGAAGTTACGAGCAATTTGTTGAACCTACATACAAACATTAGACTAGTAAATAATCAATGGAACAAAAGTCCATAAACAGAAAGTCCATCTTTTCACCCATATTTTGGGTACAAATATGCAAATGTAAAGCAACAACTAGCAAGCACCAGCATCAAAAATAAAAATGCAACGGCTATCAGTTGGAGTAGAAATGCAAGATGGTTATAGAAATTGAATTGAACTAGAAGGACATCCAACATATGTAACAATATAATCTGAACAAGCTACTTATTAAACAGGATTATTTTTAACAGAAAAGAAATCAAAGTATTAAAATCGAAGTGAAATAAATAACAACTAATTTCCATAGAAAATCTCACTATGATAAATATAATGAATGTAAACACAACATTGTAGAAGGCAATGGGAAGATTATTAGGCTTTATTATTCATTAATATAAAATTACACTTTCAAACGTTGTATTACATGATATATATAATTAGGTTCCTAGATTTCCACTTAAGTTGGCTCAAGTTACTAAGAAAACTCAATTGGTTTGTTATAGATATATGCAATCTCAAGATCTACTAAGGACTTGGTTAGTAAATTTGCAAATTGATTATTGGAGCTAGCAAAATATGTTAGAACTTAATAGATTACACCTTCTCACTGAAGAAGTGACAATCAATCTCTATGTATATCTCTCTATCGAGCACTAAGAGATGAAATGCATGATAGCTTGGTTCCATAGTACAACTTAATGAATGTTTAAGTCCGAGTTCTGATTCATTCATGAGCTGTTCAACTCAAAATAAGCTGCCATATAGCTAGTGTTATAGCACTATACTTTGCTTATACACTCAATCTAGTTATGGCAAACTAACTCTAGCTCTTCCAAAAATTCAGATTGCCTATCAGGAGGTACTAATAGCTCAATATAGATCTTCTATTTCACTATCTGGGGAGAAACATACACACGATTTAAGGACATTCATCTTGATATAGAAGACCTTTCCTTGGTGCATTTTCCAAGTCTATAAAATTGTTGACACCGCCTTGCATTTTGCAAGTCATAGAATTGTTAATGCCACCTTCAATGATCATAATATAAAACTTGAAAAATTGGCTGATCATGCTCACTAAAAACAATACCTGCTCTTGTAATTCTAAAGTAGTTTAGTATCCTAACCAGTATTCTACTTTCTCAAATTTATTAATGGTTCCCCTCCTCTGGTATCAATTCAACATTCGAATCTGTAGAGGCTTTAATTGGCACATTCTGAGTGTACTGATTTCCTATAGCATATCAAGCACATATTTCTATTCAAAGATATAAATCTCTCCCCCGTGTGAATAATCTCTATATTAAATATCTTATTTCACCCAAATCTAAAAGTGTGAATAAAGGTTGATGAAGATAAATTCTCAACCCTGTGATCTCTACAGTGTGATCAATTATAATGATATCTTCCATAGAGATAATAAAGAGAATATATGAAAAATAAAATGTTGAGTAATTGAGACACTTCTAATTTAAGGCAATGTGAAGGAAGCAAGAACATGAAGGGTATCTCATGCGAGTAGCATAGCGTATGTAGGAAGCGACGGAAAATGTCACACATGTTGTTCGTGGAGGATATGTCTAACAATAGATCTTACATATCACAAGAATGTCACATAAAGATTCCCACATTGTGAAAGGAGCAAGCAGCATCAAACTTTATCAGTTTACTTCAGTTTGGTTTGAATTGAAATGAATTAGCAACCACATCATAATTTTTTATACTTTTCATATCAAATTGTCTATTTCTAACATAAACTTTATGAATGTTGAATTACTTAAAATACATATCAATGACAAATATTTTCTAATAACCAGAAAAAAATTTGTGGTTTGGTTTCTTTCACGGTTAACCAAACCAAAATGTTGTCATGCTTTGATTAACCCAAATTAAAAGAAGCCACTTTAGTAGAAAAGAAAAGAAATTTTTTATTCATTTTGGTTTAGGTTTTCATGTTTGAACCAAATAATGCACAGCCTCTAATCTTAATGGATTCCCCTCATTTTAATTTCTCGATCCTAAGAACTCTTGAGGTCTGAAACCTGAATTTATTCAACTTACAAAATATAGAATCTAAGGTCATCATTGATAATACTACCTTATTCTATTTTCTCTCTTTTTTTATGAAGCTACTATTACACTTTTCTACTTTTCTCTCCTAGTCGAACATCAATCTTAATATTTTTATTTCTAATGCATAATGTTTATATGCATTGGTTATGATTTTATTGTGCAACACTCAAAACCCAAAGCTCAGCAAATTGTACAAGAGACCAGAGTCTTTTGAATTTTATTTTTACTAACAAGTACAAGAAGATAACACATACCTTTAAAAGCTCCTCTCCAATTTTCCACTTAATCTCCATTCATATAAAATTCACCAATATTTATTGTTGAGTAACCAAATAATAACTCAAGGATTTCCTCTGCATCGATTTTATTACTCTTTCACCTCTTTTATTATTGCTAAAACTTCTATTTCAACCTAAAACCTTTAATTTCTAGAGCTCGACTAGATTGCAAGTTTAATTTATTCAAAATACATTATTAACAATTAGCAAAATATAATGGGGTGTGGCTGATTAAATACACCATTTAGGTACCAAACCTAATAATTTGTCAAACACATTTAAAAAAGAAAGATTGATGTAAACCTACAACTATAAGAACATATCATTATCTGTGACAGTTTCAATTGTTACAAGACTAGTACAAACATTATAGTACACTATCACATTGATATATGATTGCCAAATACTTCTTGCACTTCTGCCACAATTATTTAGGAGCTTTATTGTATACTTTTCTGCCCTTTCACCTAAGATTTTAGGAAAGACATTTGACAAAGATATTTATAAAGCAATGCTCCAAAGGATGGGACTAACATGGATTCATGATAATGATGATGGTGGTTTTGAAATGCAATCAGAAGAAAGTAGGATGCAGCTATAGTTCATTAGATGACACGGGAGAAAAAGCAACAAGAACAACTCAACTTTAGTAGACATATTGATCAATGTGATCAAAACAAAACATCAAGGTAGAAAGAACAAATCATGACAAAAAAATATTAGTCAATCTAGATCAGAAACACTAGTGTGAGGCAAAAATATAGTCAATCTAGATCAGAAATACTATAATTAGGTTTACCTGGATGTCATTATGCCTGGTTAAACTCACCATTGATTCTTTGAAGCTGTAAAGAAATGTCATTAATCCCCTTGATATGTAACAGTAGATACAAGGACAATGTTCAAATACAATATGAGGAAAGACTAAATAAAGATTGGGTTGGAAATGTTGACTTGATACAAATGAGTAAAGCAAACTAAGGAAACACATCCAAAATCCATTTACCGAAATGGTACGTATACATAGATGACATCATAGTGCACAACAATGACAAGGTTACTATTTGGCTGTGTTTGTTTGCCTCATCCATCTATAAGCCATTCAAAAGCTGCCTTGGTAAAAGACAAAGAAATTTGCAAAAGAAAGAAGAAACTATAAACTTTTAATTTCTTATCAATGATAAACTTGGTTACTTTAATATGGAGCATGCATAATCAAATGCATTAACAAGAAACACATCGGTCATCCTTAAACCAACCAATATCCAAGCCCTATCCATTCATAGACTAGCTGACGTTTCATACTTATAAAGTGTCACTTGTAAATGGGATATTGGATTATTACCCACTAGATTCAAATCATACTTGAATGGTTTGCTCAGTTCCCATCGAATATTTTGGTTATATTTCCTAATATATCAAATATAAATATAAAATGCAAATCAAACACATGGAAGATTAAAATCAAGGTTAACTAAGTATCATATATGAGTTTCATTATTTGAACTAAATAAACACAAATGCAATGCAATTGTATGATGCAAAACCTTTCAAAGTCTATGCATACAGCTAATAATACAACAAAAAACATTTTAATAAAATTTGCTTCTAACCTCTCCATCCCACTACATGGAGGACCTTTATTAATGTGCTCTGGAGTAAGAATTTCTTTTAATGCAAGAAACTCCAGCACCTGCATGAAAATAATTATTTAATGAAGGAGACTATATGGTTATTTTAGCACAAAATAATAACTCAATTGCACAACAAATATTTGTGCCTATATATTAAAGACATCATAAGTTCCACAAGTGAAGGGTGCAAACAAGTGTACTATAGACTGGGTTGACTTAAAACCCAGGCCATATCTAAAAAGAACATGACACTAAAATGAATAAATTTGCAAACCTTGAGAAGCTTTCGAATTATAGGAATTCTACTAAATATACTTCGGTTCTGCTTCATTATATTGTGCAACATCTGCAAACCTAAAAGATAAAAAGCAAAAAGAAGAAAAAAGCTTATTATGTTTCAAGCATTAAGTTTCATTTGCACTGTAAAAATGTTAGACAATGCAAAACATGAGGATATAGCATACCATTCTTATTGATTATATCCATCAATACTGTCCGAGATTTTGTTTTGAGGAGTGCATCAAGAATCAAGGAAAGGTCCCGTATACTAAATACCATGGAAAGTTAGATATTCACCACATAATAACCAACTGTATAAGCAGAATAAAAGCTAACTTTTAAAATTGTTAGATATTTATCAAATAAACAATAGACCAATCACATACGGGGCATAACAACTACCTTTGAGAAGTGCCTCCAACATTATCTCCTGCTGCTGCAGTCAAAAACAGAAGCTTTAAATAGCCTCTAGTAGCATCCTGTTCACAAATAAAAAAAAATAAAACACTGAGGATAAAACATGATAATGATGGTAAAACTGAAAAGGTTAACATAGAAAAGATTGTAATTAAGCAAACAAAATTTAGAAAACAATTCATATAACTTCAAGACATTATAGTGAATGGCATGATAAAGCAGGTCTAAACAACATGCACTCAGCCTAGCAAGTAACCACACAACACTAATCAACTAGTAGCTCCATGGGGTTTAAGAGTATACCACAAAACATTACACCATTATTTTGCAAATCATCCACATAAACTGTTTATGTTACTGTTGTATTCTGATTTTTTTTTCTCATTTTCATCTTCTATTTTTTTCCTCTATGGTTGGGAATCATGTTTAGGGGTTGGACTCATTTGAGCATCGTTTAGGGATTATATTGAGGTGAGAGGCCTTTCTTGAGGTAAATTGAGGCTTAGAACAAGTAGGGCTCAATTTTAAATCCAGCAAGGCTTGAGTTGGAGTTAATTTTATCATGTTAGGGCGGACCTAAAGTTAATGTGGATTAAATTGAGGAGTGGAGGAGTCTTGTTAATGTTAGTAATGGTTGATCCAAATACTGAACTGGACCAGTTCAACGGAGAATTCCAGTTTAGTGGTTTATCTAGGGTTTCTTTCCCAGAATCTATTCATTACCCCTACCTCTTTACCTTGCGCGTTCCATTCACTGAGGATAAAACATGATAATGATGGTAAAACTGAAAAGGTTAACATAGAAAAGATTGTAATTAAGCAAACAAAA
>JBBMKF010475817.1:0-10180 GCA_037834155.1 Curcuma caesia | reverse complement strand
TAGAGACAAATAATGTCTATAATGCAATTGGAAAAGTGTGATGCTAGTGGTAATAATAGTGCTTAAGAGAGCTATTCGTCTAAGTCATAGATTCAATTATATTCATGACCACCATAAATTATAGTCATCATCTGTAGATATAAAAAATCATGAAACACGACCGACTAGAGCCCGTCTGACTATCTATTTCGTTGGGCTTGCCCTACACAGGTTGGACTGGTCAGCATGGCTTGACTATCACACCTGACTTTTTTCTAGATCCCTTTGGCCTGTCAACCCACTCGGCACACCACTCTTCTAGCCAACTGATGTACATGAATTATACATACATTTTTGGTCTCATTTAGCATACATTTATTGCATTACATGAACATATTTTATATAAACTTCTAGTTTTGCATTTTGTATTTTTTTTATCTTTTTAGTTCAGATGATTGCTTTGTGTATTTTATTGATAAGACGTGAAGATCTTAGTGTTGGAGCGTGTTTTGGAGAGGAAAAGTTGAAGGAGCAACATTGCAACATGATCCATGACCAGATTGTGGTAGCCACCATGATCGTGGATCATGTAGGAGTTAGATTGCCAATGGAGCAACACCTGGAGCATTAAACAAGAAACACGAGCTGACCATGGCACCTGCCATGGTCGTGTTTCATTGTGAGTTTTGACGAGAAGCCTCCAACACTAATCACGGCCTACCCCTCCCTTGTTTTTAGGAAAGCATGTTATGTTTTGGTATCTATAAATAGAACCAAGGGGCGCCAGCTACACGTATGCGGGGTTCTCATGATAAAAGACTCCAAAAGAGAGTTGTTCTCCAAGACGTCCAAGGAGTGAGGAGCTTTCGACCATCGAAGAGCATGTGGAGATCTTGTAGAGACATTGACAACATCTGCAACCGAGTTCTTTCTATACCTTACTCTCGTTTTCTAATTGTAAAATGTTTTCGTTGATATTTTTGGCTTATATCTCTATTGTGATGGAGTAGTCTCCTTAATTCTAAGATTATGAAGTAACCCGATGTTAAATTGATGTTTGTAATTTATCTCTTTTATCTATGCCATGATCGATTCTTGATTCACTTGGATTTTGCTTTATGTATACACGTATGTTCGCATGATCAAAGATTAAGGGATGGATTTCTCTTGATAGATTGAGATGTGAACCTTAACCTAGGATCTAACATATAAATATATGTTGCGATTATTAGAGATTAGGGGATGAACTGAGAGGTGAAGAATCATGAAAGTGATTCAAACTCTCTCAAGGGTAAACATTGGTTGCCACATAGCATAAAGGGTCTATCCCGATTCGACTATTACGAAAGTAAGGGTCGCGTTAAGATAGATACATTGGTGGATTTTTTTTTTCTTTCTCTTTATGGACAAAACCTGTCAATGTTGGTCCTAAGGCCGGTTGAAAAAGGACGAGAGTTGCGTATTAAGTTGCCAGTTAGCATGGACTTAAGACAAATATTTAATGAATGTATCAATCAAACTATTGTATTAATGCTAGGATATTTCCTGTAAGGAACGCGTTGCAGAGTCCGACGTTAACGTCTTGGCAAGGACCACTACATCTCCATGAGAACTCAAGTGTAGTGTTAAATATGCAAGAGTTTTCAAACCATAGGTTGGGTAAGAATAAATATTATAAAAAATCTAATTATATAAGATTTGAAACATGAAATCTAGGAACACTCACTGATAAAACAATGGAAGTAGTAGATACGATCATTAAGAGAAGAATTAATATTTTGTGTATGCAAGAGACAAAATAGGTAGGAGAGAAGACAAAGATGATATAGAATTCGAATTTTAAATTATGATATACAGGAAACAGTAAAACAAGAAATGGAGTAGGTATTGTTGTCGATAATTCGCTAAAGGATGAAGTAATAGGAGTAGTTAAAAAAAGAAATAAAATTATAGTTTTCAAGATAGTGTTGGCGAAAAAAACTATTAATGTAATTAGCATATATGCACCTCAAGTAGGATTAGATAAACACATCAAATCTATATTTTGGGACAACCTAGATGAAGTATGACAAAACATTCTGCTAACCGAAATGATTTTAATAGGAGATCTAAATGAACATGTAAGAGTGAAAAATGAGGAATATGATAAGGTGCATGAAGGTTATGAGTTTGGAACAACAAAATGAAGAAGGTAAAACTATATTGGATTATGTGATAGCATATGATCTTGTATTAGCTAATATGTTTTTTAAGAAAATAGAAGAATACTTAGTCACGTTCAAAAGTGAGAATAATAAATCACAAATTGATATTTTTATGGTTAGGAAAAAGGATAAAAAGACTTGTAAAAATTGCAAGATCATCCTTGAAAAAAACTTAACTATTCAACACAGGTTAGTAGTGTTGAATATACGCTTGAAGCATAATATCAATAGTAGAAAAATATGTACGACTCCTAAAATGAAGTGGTGAAAATTAAATGATAGAAAACAAAATATATTTAAGGAGATGATAGGAGTACAAGTATTATAAAAAATATATGATAACTTGAATACGACATGGGATAATATGATATCAAAGTTAAAAATAGTAGCAAAGAGTGTAGTCGGTTAGTTAAAGGGACGTGCACCACCAAGTAAAGAATCTTGGTGGTAGAATGAGAAAGTACAAGAGAAAGCGAAGAAAAATGAACAATCTATAAGATATTATATACTTATAAAAATGAGAAAAACTTGAAAAAAATATAATAGCCAAGAAAGAGGCTAAGAAGTATAAGCTAAAAATGAAACTTTTGAATACTTATATCGAAAATTAGATACAAAAGAAGGGAAAAGAGCCATTTATAGGATAGCTAAAATAAGAGAGAGGAAAATAAGAGATCTTATTCAAATAAAATGTATTAAAGATTAATGCAATAGAGTACTAGTACATAATGAGGATATAAAAGAGCGATGGAAGAGATATTTTCATCAACTTTTTAATGAATGTTAAATGACCAACTTAACTTAGATAATTTAAATAGGTAAAATGGGTATAGAAATTTAAATTTTTATCATAGAATTCAAACTTCAAAAGTAGAACAAGCTTTAAATGAGATCCAAAATGGAAACGCAGTTGGACCAGATATGTTTCAATGGAGGTATGAAAGTGCTTAGGAAAATAACGTATCGAATGACTTACAAAGTTTTTCAACCTGATATTAAAAACTAAAAAAATATCCGATCTGTGGAGGGTAAGTACTCTAATTTTCTTATATATGAATAAAAGAGATATAAAAAAGTGTGCAAATTATAGGAGTATTAAATTATTGAGTTATACTATGAAACTTTGAAAAAAAGTAATAGAGAAAAAACTAAGAAAGGAGACCACGATGATTAAAAATCAATTTGGATTTATGTTGGAAGGGTCAACAATAGAAGCTATACATCTTCTTAGATAACTAATTGAAAATATCAGGAACAAAAGCAAGACTTACATATGATATTTATCGACTTAGAAAATGATAGAGTCCCAAGGGAAATTATATGAAGACTTCTAGAAAGAGAGGTATTAGCATATCGTATATTTAACTAATTAAGGATATGTATGAAAATATAATGAAAAGAGAGAAGACTTCAGGCGGATTAACCGAAGCATTCCCCATAGAGATAGGGTTACATTAATGATCATCTCTAAGTCTTATCTTTTTACATTAATCATACTTATTGGACACATCCAAAATATGGTACCACAATACATGTTATTTGCAGATAATATTATTTTAGTAGATGAGACACGTGAAAGAGTAAATGCTAAACTCGAATCTTAGCGGAAAACGCTAGAAGTGAAAGATTTTAAGCTTAATAGAGTAAAGACAATTGTTAAGAAAAGAGATGATGAGTTATTTATAATTGAGAGTTTTAAAATTTAGGATCATTTCTACAAAAGGATAGAGGGATTGAGAGAGATATTTTACATAGAATACAAGCAGGATGGTTGAAATAAAGGACAGCGTCATGCGTTCTTTGTGATTGTAAAGTACTTTTAAAATTTAAAGAAAAATTTTACAAAAGCGCGGTTAGACCTGTTATGTTATATGAAAATGAATGTTGAATTATGACTTAAGCACATGAGCAAAAGATAAGGATGTTAAAGTGGATGTGTAGACACACAAGAATGAACAAAATAAGAAAAAAAATATTAGAGAGAAAGTCAAGGTTGACCTATTGAGGGAAAAATTTATGGAGACATTTAAGATGATATGAACATATACGTAGACGACTAATAGATGCTCCAGTTAGACGATGTGAAATTATGATAAATATGCATATTGAACGAGGAAAAGGAAGATCAAAAAAGATTTGGTTAGTAACAATAAAATAAGATACAATTTATTTAAATATAAATGATGATACAGTAAGGGATAGAACCCAATGGCATAGAAGGATCTTTATAGCCAACTCTACCTAGTGGGATAAAGCTTGATTGTTGTTATTGTCGTCTCTTTATGGATATATCGATTATCTTAGGATAAACCACCTTCAAGCATATCTAACATTGAGGTAAGAGAAGAAATTACAACTAGATTGTGAACGTCCATCATAGTGAAATCGAAATCTTAGTATTGTCTCAAAGAATTGATTTTCTCATTGCTTTCTATAAAGTTTTGTTAATTTGCCAATAATTCTCTCAATTCGATTCATCTAGATAGCCTGTTTTGCATGTAAACTAATAGTTGACACATAGTCCTAGAGAATAATGATTTTATTACTTGATGACGACCGTGCACTTGTGGTTCACGCTCATCACCAACTGACCACAAAAGATTGTTTGTCCTGTCCAAATGTGTGGGGAAAATGACTTCTACTTTTTTTTTCTCGAATGAACTCATTTTCCTAAAAAAATTGCTTATATTTTCCATTGATTGATTTATCATGATTTTCCATTACGCCAATAACTGAAAAATTGAGAAACATTTTCCTACAAAGTATTTCCTGTGAAATAAATGAAGCCTTAGTCTAGATAGTCATCCATCAAAGTAGGTCTCATCATGCTTTTGGTGGTGGCTGAATCTCTTTTCTCTTACTCCTGGGTTCTCCACACCCGTCTCATGAATTGTTTATTCATTAATGGATAGATCTAGCAGCTGAGCGGTGCTCACTGTCAATACCGTAGCAATGATGATTAGTTCTTTGATGAATCATTGGTCAACAATGCTAGTGATTGAACCATCTTACGGTTGATATTGGGGTTTGTGGCCCAGCAAGAAGGGGCATGGTTCCTTCACTTAAGCTGCTGTAGTCTTCCTTTGGCTTGTGCTGGTGAAGGGGACTCAGTTGTTGGTGTTGAGTAGGGTTACAAGGAATGGAAATGGAATCAGTCCTAAGAAAGCTTTAGCTATTGTTGAAGTGGTAGCAGGATAAATGATATGGTAACACATGTAGTTAGCATTGGCAAAAGTGGACACACCAACTAAGCTTGCTGGCACTATTGGAAGTGTCTGTAAGTATATATTGGTAAAGATAATTTTCGGTGTAGTGCAAACATATTTAAAATGAAAGACAACCAATAGATTCTAGAATTAGAAAAATTGAATCAATTCGAGTAGAGGGAGACCAATGAACACTCTATCTAATTGCATTAAAAGTGATTTGAAATATTACAGATGATGTAACCTTGTGTAGAGTTGAATGAAGTGATGAGATTCATGTAGCTGTCTGAAAGGAGTTGGCATTAATAGGGCTTAATGATAATGAACCTTTTTTCAAAGGATATAAATAGCGATCTATTTGCTCTCATGGATGAGTAAGAGAGATTAGGGAATAGGAGAGGAAGAGGGGAATGAACAAAAAGGAAAACAAAACTAGATTATTTTCAGGTGTTTTTCTTATCCCCTTTTCTTGCCTATTTTGGTGGTTACTTGCCAAATATTTTTCATGTTGATATTAGCTTCAAATTGGTTTCTTTTTTTTTTCCTGAAGATGGATGATAAATTCATAACTTCATGTAATTGATTTAAGTATTTTGTCTAAGAAGATTTGGTAGACCATATGGCCTAATTGTAGCTCTTAGAATGGAGGTAGATTAAATAGAAGTTGCAAACTTATAGTATAATTAATGATGATAGCTAAAATAACAAGGTTAAAATCTTCTTTTAAAATAATTGCAGACTAATTGAAGCTAACCTCATTATTCTGGAAAACCAAGTTAGATGTGCAGTTAGCTCAGAATTTATATTACCTTTGCATGTAGAAGTGTGAACTGCATGTGGCATATATTAAGTAGTTTTATAGAATAAGCTCATGCCTTCTGCTTTGGATGATTTTCTGATAACGAATACAGAAGCTACTCAGACAAGTTACTTATTCTATCTGGATCGCATAAAAATGGTTAAATCATGTCAAATTTGTAATTTTAGTTGCAAGTTTGTCCTTTCAGCGTAATCCATTTGCTTTCTACTTGTTGTTTCCATGTATGTTTGACACATCAGCAGATGCTGACTTGAACTTCCATCTGTTGTTGATGGTTTAGAAATAGAAATCAGAGCTGTGGATCCAAACTATGCTCAAGGATACAAGACTGTGTTTACTGATGGGTTCCCGTTCTTATTAGTGTCCCAGGTTAGGTACATATATACAATGGAACTGCATGATTGAAATCATTAGTTTGGAAAAAAATGAGACTTCTATTCTCTAATATCATTTGCAGGGATCACTGGATGCTTTGAATGAACTTCTAGATGAACCATTACCGATTAATCGTTTCAGACCAAAGTAAGAAATTATTATGCAGAATTTAGAACTATATAAAACTCATTCTTTTATAATGTTGAATGCTACTGGAATAACATCTTAAGAACTCCTAGTTTTAGGTTTTGTGTACTCTACCATGAATATGCCCATCAACAGTTAATCAAGTTTTCAGGAATTCACACTTGTAATTTTTTATTTTTTCAGCATCCTTGTTGATGGGTGTGATCCATTTTCAGAGGACCTATGGAAAGAATTAAAAATCAACAAATTGAACTTTCATGGTGTCAAGTTATGTTCACGCTGTAAGGTAATGTGTCTCTTTGTCTCAATCATATATTAGTTATGTCTTAACTGATTCCTTGTTTCTGAATTATAGTGTTAGTGTGTATTCTTAAGCATAAAAAAATTAATTTCATCATGTTCATAAAAAAAATTAATTTCATCATGTAGAATGAGCAACAATCAATATAAAATATCATGAAGAAAAGGTGTTACTAGGAAGAGGACATTCTATCATCAATTTATGGATTGAAAATCTAGCCTTCAATATGCCAAAACATGATCCAATCACATTACAAAGAGATGAATGGCTTTCACCAAACAATTCACTTGCAATGGTAGGGGCACATTTATGAAAATTGGAGCGATGGTAATGCTCACCTCTATTACCAATAAAACCCCCTCTTCATATTTGGGCATCCATTGTTGATAACATAAAATTCGTCTACAAAGACCAATGGGAGATTAATTCTTTTAGCATAATAAATACAAATTGATATTTTTATATTACAAAATGTGGCATTTGCCTGCAATTGACATTGACATTGTGATCTACATAATGAATCTATAAAAGTGCAAGAATCATTAGCAGCTCCCGTTAAACTACTTTACTCAAAGGTGAACCTCATCAAGTAAGCATGCTGCCATTACATTTTATGCACCAATCTTATCAACCTTGAATGCCCCTTGACTTCTACAACTAGGAGTCCATGTAGATACGTGAGTTTATCAATTGCTCCATTGCAATTCTGCATCAGTAAAAGTGATGGTAAAATGGTATGCCAATAAATAAATGTATATTGTTACCGAGTAAGAGAACAAATTTGGATTTGAACTGGTTTGGATGGTCCTACGATCACATGGCTTTATTGTGTATGCTCCCAATTAACATACCTTTATGATTTTCCTGAACCAACTTGAGATAGTTTCCATGACATGTTGAAACCTTTAAAATTTCTCATTGACTAATATCATGACTAAGATAAAAAGGAAAATGGTAAACCTTTTCTTTACCATGACTTTCTTAGTGTATATTTTCACAATCATTCAAATTTTCATTGGATAAGCTATTCTCTTATTTATCACTACTCATCCTGAAACATAAAAATAGCGACAAAACTGCATACATGGCATGTATCAGTAGCAATGATAATATCAAAGAAAATGATAACACAAAGCAAGATGTAAATACTAAGCATGTATCATTTAACTTAAGCATGAAGATAATACTTAACATGTAGCATATAACTTAGACATGACGATAATATCAAATATTTAGCATCTCACTTAAGCAAGTAATAAGTGTTGGGATCGTCCCGATGCAATGCGCGTGTTTATACGTTTCGTAAATGTGGACAACAAAAATAAACAAATAATTAACAGGAATTATTACACAACACACGCATGCAAAGCAGGAAATAACAATGTACAAGATAGTAGGAAATTAAAATTTTCAAAATAAAAGATTATTCTATGCGCATAATTAAAATTTTCAGAATAAAAGATTATTCTACGTGTACCTCTCGGATGATGTTGAGCAGTATTGGCATCAATCGAGTGGTCCTTGTCGAAGTCCCGCATCTACTGGTGATCTATGCCAAGCTCTTGTCCGGACGGCTTTGGAAGCCACGAGTTGCGTCATCATCTTCCGTACTAGCTGATGATCGATGATGATCGAATCGAGAGAAAATCTAATTCCGGAAATCACGCAACAACGTTTGTCGCCATCGTTCCGAGGTTTTCTAACTATCACCGGGAATCGTATTCTTGGAGAAGGTTTCGGTGGTCAACTATTGACTGCAGATTTAGGACAAATAGTCAGAACTTTTCCGGCGTTGATGGAACGTTCTCCGGAAGTTTCATAAGTTTTTCAGGCTAACCCTAACAACAAACCATGGCTTCTCCGATGGTTGAAAATAATTTTCAACAACAGAGAATACACCGATGGTCAACGACAACAATCAACGACAAACTCCGTCCGGTAGCTACAGCAGCTTCGGCGGTAGGCGACGAACACGCCTCGGCAACTTCACAAGCTCCCGGGCTGAATTGCTTGTGTTGGCCATGTGGTCTTTACACGGGAAGCAACTAAAGATTGGTCTCTGTTTTCTTGTGGTCAACAACACAAAGCACAGGACACACGCACTCTGGCTTGTTGCGGTCAGCAACATAGAGTAAACACGATTTGCCGGAGCAAGCGGTCGATGACAAAATAGGAATGTGCGATGGTGGAGGAAGGCAATGCTGGCCCCCCATCGTCTCCCACACGGCCGGCGACGCTCGCGTGTAGAAAGAACTTGACCAAAACAGAGGATGATGTCGCGACAACAATAAGGTCGAACGGAGATCGCAAGGAAGAAAAGAGGTGCCTTTCGTTGGAGCTAGGGCTTCCGTTCTCACCGCTCATCATCGTCGCCGAACTAGGTTTTCACACGTTCGTCACCGTGGCCAAAACAACGCTTAAATCGCGTGATCCACGATTTAGGGCTTCCTCTGCGTGAGAGGAGAGAACACCGTGACCTAGGGTTTCCTTTGGCCCAACCGTGATCGACCTCTGTTCTTGAAGGAAATCGCGATTCCTTTCTCGTGTCAGGGCTCTGAACCGGAAAAGAAGGCGTGATGAAGCTGAATCGGAGGAAATAAGAAAAGGGTTGAACCAGACCGAGTTTATTATATTACTGTAGCAAACCGAATTTCTTGGGTTTATTGTGGCAAACCAGGTTCAAAATTAGATCACTTAGTTTACTAATCAAACGATCTCTGATTTGATCCAAACCAATTTTGTTCATTTCATCTTCATAAGACGAAGCTCCTCATCTCTTCCATTTTGCCAAAACCTCTTCCATTATGAACTAATCAAGTTGGTTTAATTTTGGTTCAAAATCGAATTATTTGGTTCAATAACCAAACGGGCTCTGATTTGAATGATATTAATTTTGTTCATTTCGTCTTCGTAAGACTAATTCTATCATATTGTCCTTTGTCTGGTCCAACCAGACTTTATTTTTCTTGTTCTAAGAGTCTAATTCTCAAATTCGTTTTAAGTCCTTCGGAGAACTTATAGTGCATGTGACCCAATAGGTTCCCAGTTATGTTGGTCATCCGTAATTAACTATTAATTACGGAACGATCATGAGTGACACCTAGTAGTACATCATGATCCTCAATTGATCGGAAAATCAACGATTGAT
>JBBMKF010475806.1:0-10180 GCA_037834155.1 Curcuma caesia | reverse complement strand
AGGAATTTATTGATATCTAAAACAACAGTTCATACATCCTCAACATTTTGTTTGATCCATGCAAAAGAAAGTGGCAAAGGATGCTGGAAGTTGAAGAAGGGGGAAGAGATTTAATAAAATAATACAAATCCACAGTTCTCATCTCAGTAATTAGCTGTTGACCATATGGAGCCCACACAAAAATTACAAATAAAAGTGTGATATCCTTTCCATATTATTAAAACTACATATTTTGTATTCAGTTTTATCGCCTACTTATTTGCAACTTTTAGTTTCTAAAAATTCTCTACAGTTTAAGCTTCAAATTTAATCTAATTATGCTATAATCAGTTAGCACAAAAGCATCTCAAATACATAGTAAGGGCATTTCTTTTGAATAACTAACCTAAAAAAGAGGACTTAAGTAGGTAACCCTTTACCTAACCTACAGCTATAGAAAAAATCATTTGTACCACTCCTAGTTGCTCTATGACTAACAAAAATGCTGTCACACATATTCTAGACCTCAACGTAATTTCTTAGGTATCGTTTTCTTCTCCAAAACCCACCAGAGACTTTATCATAAAACTTTTCTTGTCAATGAGAGGATACAGAAACTACATTTTATCTATATTTTTTCCGCTAGTTGTCTTACTAAATAAATAGCACCTGTGGTTGAGGCTTCAGGACATTAAATCAAACTGATTCTCAGATATATTTGTCAAACTGTCATCTCTTTTCTCCTCTCAATAACTCTTTCCCAAATTTTCATAATATAACTTACCAATTTCAGCCCTCTCTAATTAGAACAATATTATATATTACCATTATCCTAAGAAATAGTTACTAAAAAACTTCATCATAATTTAGGCATCTTCTTAATCCTTACAAATTGTTTGAATTACATAACTAACCAAATTATAGATTGATCTTCTAACCTCTTTCAATCTTCAATAGGAATGATATTCAAACTTACACTTTTAACTCCCTTTATTCTTTTTTAAGCTTCTTTAATCTCACTTCATCAAAATTACCAATAAATTTATGATCTTTAAATCTACTATAACCTTTAATCTCTAAAAACAAATTATTTACAACATGCTCATTCCACAGTCTATAAAAACAATTTTCCATATTTTCTTGGTTGCATGTTACATTATCATCAACAAGAACCTTCCAGTATTCATCTTTTATATATCCAGTATCCCTAATTATACAAAAAATATTATTTTCTCAACTAAGATACAGATAGAGATAAAGTTGACATAATTATAAACATCGTATATATTAACCTTAAATTTATCATTGGCTCATTGTCCGATCATAATGTGTGAGTCATGTTTACTTAACTATTTGAGATAACTCTGGTAAAATCATGTCCAACACTTAGACAATCATAAATCTTTCTAGTTATTTCCCAGCTAAATGTGATTCAATCTTATCATGGCTTAAAAGTTTTCCTTCACAGAAAGCATTATGATCTATTAGGAAATTGTCAACATAATGAGGTAAAAAGTGAAAGGACAAACCACTGGCCGTATTTTCTTGTACAGGTTGTATGTTAGGAAGGAAGGAAATTTCACAAGAACACCACCAATAGCTTCATTTCTGACTCCAATATCCTGTAGGAATCGTACCTGAACAATGGCATAGAATATATAAATACCATATTTCAGATGACATGTCAAAGAATACAAAATACTGCTGTA
Source organism: Curcuma caesia (assembly GCA_037834155.1). NCBI lineage: Eukaryota > Viridiplantae > Streptophyta > Magnoliopsida > Zingiberales > Zingiberaceae > Curcuma > Curcuma caesia. The sequence goes on along the minus strand of JBBMKF010475806.1, from coordinate 8,492 downwards.
ATAGTTGCATGTGATGTGGTAAAAAATAATCTATAATATCACAACGAGCTAATCAAACCTTGGGAGCAATAGTTGTCTCCAGATCAATACAAAAAACAATTGGTTTAACCATCAGTATTCTCTTCATCCCATCACGTTGAACACCAAGGTAATACAAATACTTTACAAGGGGTTTCCACCTTTCCTCAATGCTGCAACCCATTAAGTGTGGCTTGAAAGCTAGCAATCGCCCAACTTCCTCTGTGGTTAAGCCAAACTCTTTGAGATACTGAACCTGTAAAAAATGACAGCTTTACTTGTATTTTGATGTCAAAGTTCCTCTTTCTTAGAATGCCAATTTAGCAAACATCATTTCTACTAATCAATACACTTAGGCTCCTTTCGGCACTGTTGTGAAAAAAAAAATCTGCTTTTACAGTGAAGTATGTTTACAGAATATCTCAATCAAACTTGGAAAAGCTACCATGGAAAGACACTTCTGCTAAAATAATGGTGACAAATCTGTTAAGCCAAAAGCAGCAAGCAACTTCAGCCTAGAGAAAGCAATTTCCAATTGCTACAAGATGATTTACTCATTCAACTTCCCATAATAAGTTTTCATAGATATGTGTACACTTTTCCAAACTAAGCTTTAAAGTAATTTGCATTTCTCCCCTTCTGCCAAAAAATTGATCTTTTGACAAAGGTAATATTGTTTGTTGGGTTGTGTTCAAGGATTCTTAATTAACTGAAAATGAAATAGCAGTTCAAGGATTCTTAGCATTAACTAAAAATCATAGGATTTTGTGATCCCAAAAGATAAATTTATTATGCTATTCAGTATGAAAAAAAGTAATAGAAAAAAATCCTTTATATATGCAGTCGCAAGTTCAAAAAATGAAAGCATTTTGCAATAGATAAAAAGTAAATTTGTCATGTCATCAATTACCCAACAGTACTTGGCAATCCTTCCATAATTTGAAATGGCAGGAAAACTTTAACATCATCACCCAAAAAAAAATTAAAGAACTATTAAGAATACTCACGAAGCATAAACACCTTACTAGCCATATCTTCTAAACTGAAATATCCAAGAGCCCTCAGATAATCATAGACCATTGTACCAAAGTCATTCTCATTCATCCCCATGTCCAAATAAAATTTAGCTCTCAACTCCAACTCCTCCATGCTTAAACCCAAAATCTGGGGGCAACGACTAACAACAAAGCCCATCCAATCCTTTCTCACTCCGTTTCTCTCTAGATAACTTACAATCTCCTCCAGTTCATCCAAACTGCGCTCCAAAATGCAACCTGCCTTCAGAAGCACAAATCCCAGAGATTCCCCTTTCACATGAATTGACTTCAACCATGCACATACTCGCCTCACCAACTGGAGATCACCAGAACACTTGCAAATAATTTTCCCAATTTTGGGGAATGTCATGTGATTGTGTTTCAACCACCTACAACATATAGAACCCAATCAGATTCGATGAACTGGAAAAGAATTATGGGAAAATAAGGTCTTTCAAAATTCTGTTCGATTTATCCTACAGTAGTCATCCTAGGGAAAATAGGTAGCTAAAGATGCTCACTTGACAAGAGCAACGACTCCAGAGCTCTGAATGTAGCTCTTAGCACGAGCATTGAATGACAAGTGGGCGAACTCCGGCATCAGTTTCAAGGCTGCAGCTCCAATCACGACCCGGTCTAGAAATTCCGGCATCGACGAGACAATCTTAGCGGAGTAGTTGATTCTGAGCCTTCCAGCTCTTAGGGCGTCCTTCAGCGTCTCCGAGGCAACCCCTCGACGGACCTGGAGGGCTCGTTTGAGAGCCAAATCATCGCTGTCGAGGAGCAAGCGCCTGAGGACAGCGGGCGGAGGATCAAGACTCTCTGCCCGGGCGAAGTCGATGGAGCCAGGGAATCGGGGGACCCTTCGCGTGACGAGAGAATACTCCTCGATAACCTTCTTCCGCGTGATTTCATCTTCGTCTTCTTCCCGTCGCCCGCCGTGGCCGATAAGAGTTCCTGCGTCTTCGGGGAAGACGACGACGGCGTTCTGGCGGCGGGAAAGATCGGAAGCGCCGTCGGCACTGAAGTTCTGAGGGCGACTGGGATCGAAGGCCGCGCGGAGGTAGGAGCGGAGAGGGCGGTGGCGGGATGGGACGGGCCGCCGCAGGTGAAGAAGGGGTTTAGGGTTTGGGACGGGAGGGAAGAAGATGGTAGCGCGGTGGTGGTGGCAATGACACTCCATTCTGATTTCTGCACCAACGACGAAATCCACCCTTATCGCCAAAGGCTTCCAAGATACAATTTATAATTAATAAAACTAAATTGAACACTTATAGCAAATGGTCCCATGGTCTAGTGGTTAGGACATTGGACTCTGAATCCAGTAACCCGAGTTCAAATCTCGGTGGGACCTTGGTTGTTTTTGTTGTTATTTTTGGCCGTCCATTTCAGAATATGTTTGTTGCCGTCTAGCATCCGCTGAGATTACCTTCTCAGGAATCCACGGGTCTATTTTATTTTTCATTAATTGAAGGAAGTAGCGGAACCATTATGGATCTTCTAAATTATTTAAAATATAATTTTTAAGGTAACAATCGAAATTTTACGAAAATTTATATCATTCATCTTCTAAATTATTTAAAATATAATTTTTAAGGTCACAATCGGAATTTCATGAAAATTTACATCATTCATCTCACATGCACTACTTGTGTATATGAATCTATTTTCTGTAATTTCTTAATTTACTTCTTCATAATTGATCATGGAACCAACGAAGTCATTAGGTGACAGATTTTATCTTTTACTGAAGTATATCTAATTTATTTTTTTCATATATCATGGAGTCGATTTTAAAGTGACAGATTTTTTTCTAAATTATTTAAAATTAATATTCTTAAGTTATCTGATTGACTAAATTTTTTTATTTTCAAGTTAAATTTTAAGATGTTATAATATGTAGCAGCTATTTATTAGTTGTTGTAATATTTTATTGATCATGTGTTAATTTTGATCAATTAAGAATGAAAATTTGAATAATATTACGCTTTCAAATTGCAAAACAAATTGAGAGGATCGACCCAATAGATATAAAATTAATGCTATCTAAACAATGAATTTCAATCCATTAGGCACTAGCTACCAATATTAAATGTTATAATATGTAGTAGTAGTCTATTAAAAGAAAAGGCGTGCAAACTACAGTGCCGTGACCGACTTTTATTAAGAAGATCCTGAGAAGGCAAAAAAAAAAAAAAAAAAAAAACAACAACAACGAGCTTAGCACACATCAATACACAGCACGTACTGCATCTCTAGCTATTTATTTTTTAAATTTATTTAATGAATCGGATTCTATATTTCAGGATTAATCGCATCGTAAGATCTGGAAACATAAAGAAGCTGAAAAGATTCTTAAACGCAGATGCTCTGCAGTTTCAGTTTCAGATCATGATAATCATGCTCACGCGTGGAAATGTGGAATAACATGCTCGTCAATCTAATCTAACGCATGCATCCAGATCATGCATCGTCCTTTCCCAGTGTTGGCAAATCGAACCTGATCACGGTTTCATTCAGTTCGATCATCGCCACACAGAAACAAACTCTTCCAAAAAGTAAAAACCAGTCAATCTCGATCGCCTGAGATCAACTCATTCCTACCACGATCTTCCAAAAGAGACAGAGAGACAGTCAATCCTGTTCCTCTTTCGCCACTGTTCATTCATATTGGAAACGATAATCATGCCCACGCGTGGAACAATATGCTCGTCGATCAAATTCAATGCATGCATTCATCCAGATCATGCCTTGTCCTTCGCCATTGACAATCGAAACAGTTTCAATCAGGAGCTCTCGCTGAATCGTGTCCGCGTTAAAACAGCGGATCCCGTGCCAAAGGCGTGAAGGCCAAGGCGTTACGCACCAATGCAACGTCGCCGGTGGGCCACCCCATGCGTGATCTATTTATATATAAATAAATAAATAAATAAATAATAAATAAATAAATTCCACCTATGAATTCGTGCGCCGAGTTACTGCGAATTATTTACGTCCGCATGAGAAAGATGGAACCATTACTACTATTGCACTAGATTTGGATGGCATTCCACGTAGAATCACGTCCACGTTCTTTCTCGTACGAGCAGGGGGAGGGAGAGATCCGCCGCCCAGCCCGTCGATTTCGCAGATCTCAGCCGTCAGCGCGCTCCGGTCGCACGGGGGACCAGTATGCGGACGCACGGAGAGAGCGAGCGCCGCTCCGCCCGATAGGCTAGGCGAAAGCGACGAGGACAGCGAGCGTGTCCGATGCGGATTAATATTACATCTATCCACGCAGAGAGAGGCGCAGAAAACCAACCACCTTCCTGCGCGTCCCTTCACCCGCCGGTAAGCGTACCTCGACGAAACCATACTGGACGAATTCTTCGATTTTTTATTTATATATTTTATAAATAGGGGAAAATATTTTTTTTCTGGGTAATAAATTCGTCGAATTGGCAGTTCGGGCGGTGAACGTATCTCAAACGGGAAGGCAGGCGAGGTCGGAGGAAACCAAGCAAAGCTGCAGTGGTGTTGGCGTGCGAGGGAGGCGGTCGCGATTCGAGACGGCGAGGCGACGCCGCCGCCGCCGCCGCCGAGATTCGCTCGATTCATCGTCATCTCCCCTCCGACGACGCAAGACACCCACCTACCATTTCTCTTTCGGCGTATGCATATAAATATTAATCACACGCATCTCTCCAGGAAACGTACGCCGACCATTTTGTCCCCCGATCCGTGCTGCAAACCCTTGTCCATGGTTCCGAATTCGATCTCGTCGCGTCCCCGCCTCTCTTCGATCTGATCTCTCTCGCTCCTCCCCTTCGGCTGCGCTCCATGTCATCTTCCTCGTCGGCGGCGGCCGTCGCGAGGGTCTGCTTCAACTCCCAATGCAAGGAGCCGCTGCCCGATCCGCCGACCGCCAGGAGGAAGGGCTGGCGCCTCCGCTCCGGCGAGATCGCCGATCTCTGCGAACGATGCTCGTACGCTCTCTTCGCTTCTGGCTTTACACGTCGGAGTGGTTCTGGGATTGGATTTCACCCGCTTGGTCGTTTGATTTGCTTTCCGGATTTTTCGAGGGGCTTACTGAGAAAAAAAAGCGGCTCTGCTCCCGCCCTTCTGTTGCAGATCGTCGTTAGTTTTTCGAATTCGTGTTTCGTGGTTTTAGTAGGAACCGTTGGTCGATCGTTGCGAGCGGTGTTAGTAATTTTGGGCAGTTATTATTATCTAAAATTTAGACCGTAAAACGCGGAAATTGCTTTGCTTTCATCTTTCATCGATCTCTTCGGATTCACAAAGCTTTGACTTTTTTTTCCCTCACTGATGAACTGAGTTTGGACGCAATATCGAGTATTGTGGTGTTCGAGTTAAGATATTCGTAATTGTCTAATGCCTTTTTGTTTGCTTTTAGCTGCACATTCGAACAGGGTAATTTCTGCGAAACGTATCACTCCGATGACGGGGGTTGGAGGAACTGCGAAACATGCGGAAAGGTTTGGAATTAAGTTGATTGTTTGATCTCTCAGTGAGTAGTCTACTATTGGGGTTCACTCAGGAGTGTTCGTTCACAAGAGCGATTTTTGTTGATCCGTCGAACATATAAACTGATTCAGCTGTTTTCTTCTCTTTTTTCCCCAGCGAATGCACTGTGGATGTATCGTTTCAGTCACTACTTATGTGCTTCTCGATGCCGGCAGTATTGATTGTGTTGCATGTGCCAGGAAGCCTTCTGTCATGGTGAGTAGGAAAAAAGATGGCCTTTCTGCTTCCTCTTCATATTATGAAGTTTGTCTACTCCTTCAATAATGAAGTTTCCAATTTGCAAATGAACATGGTTATAAGTTTACGGTTCATACAGAGATGCTTGAATTTTTGACCATTTTAGTTAAATTCTATTCTCAGTTCATATATACACCATGCGAAGAGAGAAACATATTTAGAATTTTGTTTGTTTGTTTGTTTGGGAATGCTTGTTTCTCTATGTAAATCGGTGGTTGTGATTGGAATTGTTATCTGAGGGTTCTGTTTGATATGTGCCTTGATAAGTTTATGTGACATGGCCTTAAACAATTGAATCATGTCATTTCATATTGTCATAATTTTTTCATTTTTGTTTTTAACCTCACTGGGGTACATAGTTATCAACATATAATTCATGTGATCATTTTCATTAGTGCAGTTATAGACACTTCAAGCAGAACACACATGTCCCGATTTAAGTAGTAATCTCTGATTTGATTCATAGTGTCCACTTTGTGTTTTCTCAGGCTCCTAACCAGGTGATATCATCTTCTATGCTTATGTCCCCGCAAGTAACTGAAAGGAGGGAATTTTCTGCTAAAAGCTGGAAACCTGTCAGTGGTCCGATTTTTGGACAGTGGCGGCAAGCATCACATATGTGGAATATGACAAGTGCACAGTCAGACTTGCAACAACGGTTGTCATATGAATTTGATAGGCCAAATACTATTGAGAAACTTAGTTCTGGTGGTCGTTTCTCTGTTTTGGCTCATGAGAAAAAAATTGAAAATATATCTGACAGACCAATGACTAGCAGCCTTAGTAATATCATAAGAGAAAGATATAACAATGTGAAAGGAAGTTTAGATGGAGCCTCTAGTTTTGCTGGGTTTCGAGAAAGCAATACTGATGGAATACAAGATTGTCACATTGCTGGAGATAATGGTTCTGTCACTGCAAGAAAAAAGGTGAATGCAGATTGTTCTACCATCTCTCCTGGTGCCAACTTAGAAGCCCATCCAAATTCGTGCATCATCTCAATGCCATCATCTAATGTAAAAGATGAACCTTCCTCCCTTGGCTTAGTTGCTTCTATCCCATCAGCAAATGGCTCAAAGGAACAGCATAGATTTTCAACAAAACAATCACAGCCCCAAACTGGCCCTCCTTTATCAAAGCAGTTTTATCCTCAAAGCGTACACGATGCTGAACTACAAACTCAAATGCACAACGGAAAACCTCGAATAGATAATCGGGTGCGACCTCAATTACTTCCTCGATATTGGCCTAGAATAACAGATCAAGAGCTACAACAAATATCTGGAAAGTATCCTTTTTGGGTGCATTTCATAATTTTCTTTTGTTTTTCTCTTCTCATTACTGTATCATGATATTTTTATCCATGCAAAGAATGGATATGATGCTATGATCAATTTATAATTCATAATTCAATGAAGCTTTGCCTGACCTATTAGCAGTTCAAATGTTGTTATTACTCCATTGTTCGAAAAGATGTTGAGTGCTAGTGATGCTGGTCGTATTGGACGTCTGGTGCTGCCAAAAAAATGTGCTGAGGTCATTGCTTGAACTTTCCTGCATTTGGAACTGAAATTATTTAATGATTACTATCTTGTTTGAGCATTAGTGTATTAAGTCCTTTGTCAGTTCCTCTTTTGGTTGCCCTATGTCTGTTGCAGTCATGTGGCCTAGATGCACTGGTGTGTGTAATACATTGTTTGTTTTGCTATCATATTATCATATATGGCATCCATCATGAGTTAAACTACTAAGTCTCAAGCATTTTGTAGTGATTCTATTTCTTAAGCTCTTCAACTAAAATTCCAGTGCCTATAGAAAAAACCTTTCTAGTCTAAATTGAACATTTATTTATTTTTCCTTTTTGAGAAGGGGAGCCTTGGTGCAATGGTAATGTTGTTACCATGTTAACGAGGAAGATAGAGATCAAAGAAAATTTGATTAACAAAAAAAAAGGAGTAAATTTGTTTAGAAATAGATGATGATATAGTAGGGGATTGAGCTTAGTAATGTAGGAGGTTCTATATATCCGAATTCCATTTAGTGGATAAAGGCTTCATTGCTATTGTTATGATTTATTTTTTCCTTTTTTTTTAGGAAGCCAACCAAGATTGAGATCAATTTGGCCTTGAGGTAGTATACCTATCTTGTTCCTGCTACAGAAAACATATCCTTGTGTCATCTATCTCAGGTGATAAAATGCATCCATCTCAACTTTACATTGTTACCCAGTCTAACTAGTACTATCCTAACTGGTATTAAAAAAAGAAGAAGAAGAAAAAAAGCAACAATACTGAGACACAAGTTTATGTCAAATATTTACTCATCTTCTTTTAGACAATCACATAAATTCTGATTTTGTAATATATAGGGTCCACCGTCTCAGGAAGTACTAGAATGTATCAGAAAAGAAACTGCAATTTCTGCACTCTCTTATCAATGAATAATCATATTTGCTTCCTTTAGGTCTGTTCAAATTTAATTGTGAATATGATATGATTGGATCTCCCTAATGTTGTGTAACTATCCTTACGCTTGCATTAAAGTAACTATAAGAAATGCTACGTGAATTCCTTATTAATTATTCTATGTTATTGGAAAATAAAGGTCACGGGTTCAAATCCTGGAAACAGCCTCTTGCCAAAGGCAAGGTAAGGCTGCGTACAATGGATCCTTCCC
>JBBMKF010475779.1:0-10183 GCA_037834155.1 Curcuma caesia | reverse complement strand
AGGTTCATATGATGAACCAAGAGGATTAGATTCATGTGATGAATCAAATTGGATTAAGTGTAATCCAAACTAGACTAGTGGAGTTGATTTGATCAACCTTGGGAGATTAGGAAGTCAAGTTTGACTTGACTTGAGAAGGATGACTTTATGGTCAAGTTTGACTTGACTTGATGGTCAAGTTTGACTTGACTTTGTGCCACATCATCATCAAGTTTGACTTGACTTTATGCCATGTCATGGTCAATGTTGACTTGACTTATGCCACCTCATGGTCAATGCTTGACTTGACCATTTGACTTTAAATTGAGGTGGCATAAAGGATGGCCAATGATGATGCTCCACATCATCAAGGGTTGTCACCTCATGGGGGTTACAAGGAGAGGTTTGTAACTTATGGCATTTAATGGAGTTAAGAGATGAGTTGTAACCTCCCTCTCCACTCAATTATGGTCGGCCATTTCTTGTGGTGAATGAGATTGATTTCTCATTCATTCCACTTGATTTTGTCTTCTTCCTCCTCTTGTTCCTTTCTTCTCTTCCTCCTCCTAGCCTTGACCGAAACTTCCTAAGAGTGCTAGCACACTCTTTAGTTTTGGTTCTCCATCCTTGTCCGTGTGGATACCAATAGAGGGGAGTACACTTGACTCCCTCAAGATCCGACGAACACTAGGACGAACGAGATACGCGAAGGGCACGCATTGAGGGTAACGATCTCTTCGTGTAAACGTAGAGTAGTTTGAAATATGTACAAGAAAATAGTTTTTTGTATTTTCATACGTATCCTTTGGTATGAACTTCCGGAGTTTTCATAACGTAAAAGTGATTTTTACAATCCGGAAAACCAAACAGTTAAATTATTCATGAGCAGTGAGAAGCTAGGACAGTGAACTTTAGCATGCCTCTGCGTTCATTTTCTCTATCCTTTCTTGTTCTATTCTATACATGCATTATATTTCTAAAATAAGAGGATCAGAATTTAAATTTTAAATCAGACGAATATCTTCGAGGTTGATTTTTAAAGGCTTCATCATAGCTTGAAGTTGATTGATCCATGACGAAGCTAGCTTTAGAGATCTATACATGGACCCCCAGAAGAGGTTTGGCAAATCTGTCAAAGGTGAGTTTTGCTGAATTAGCTAGAGAAATTGAATAAATCTCATTTAATTTTGGATGTGTATGTATAAATTGTGTTCTGGATTTATTCCAATAGATGAATTAAAGGAAAATAATCTAGTAGTGTAGAAGCTGACATCGTGGCAAAGAGACGAAAGAGACGAAAGTACTAAACAGAAGGTTACAGTGAAAATATATGATAGGAATTGAACTGTCTAAATTGTGTAGTGTTTTTTCATCATACTGCATGAAATGCTGAGTTGTGTCTCAAACAATTCTGTCTGTGTCAATCAAATACTGCGGATGATTAAGTTATGATCAGTCAATGAACAGTCCAACGTGTGCGCCCTTCTAGATGAGCTAAGATGTGGGAGACGATGAGGACCTGAAACACACTTCACAGATAGGTTATACTAGTACCGGGAAGTCCCAACAAGCCACTCTGACATCTAAGTTAGGATTCTACGGAAGATGATGAAATGCGGATAGGAAAGAAAATAATACTAGCAGAGTTTTTTGAGTCGAACTTGAAATAAGACTTTGTGTTAGGCTTTTTATAGCATGCTCAAGGCATCCCACGTCGGATGAGATATCACCCTTATAGTAACCTGCAAGGGGACTATATCCAATAACCGCTTTCTTTTGGCCTTATGTGCAGAAAAAGGGATATCCGAGGGGACCAGGTCTAACAACCTTGTAACCGCCTATTCATTCTTGGACTGTCGCATGTCTGTGAAAATATTTGTGTTCCCCTTTAGTAGGTCATGTAAGATAGCAGTTCACAGAAGATGTAAAGGTGAATCCTAGGATGAAGTCAGCTGAGGCGGAGTGCCCAAGACGAGATTCGAGGCCGAGATGGTCAAGACGAGACAATTGAGATGGATGAGACGAGACTAAAGGCTGAGATGATCGAGACGAGACTAGAGACCGAGATGACATTAGAGGCCCAAGCGAGGTCTAGGACTGAGCTCATGCTGAGCTTAAAGCATCCCTCGAGCCGGAGGCATAGGCTATCTCACCCTAGTGGGATCATTTTTCTCGGATTCATGTTGACTCATCTTGTCAGGTTAGCGCAAATCTTGACTTTCGTTTGACTCTTGACCTTTATCCCTGAGGGAGTCACATCATCTACGACACCTGCATCCAGGAGAGATTGTTGATAACATATTAATGTGTCGGTGGGTTGATATGTTTTAATTAACGGTGAAAGTTAGTGGTTTTAGAAACTATCTAAATTCAATGTATTTAGAATAGTGGTTATGTGGTTGATGGATGAGAAATAATAAGATAATGATTGTATTAAGGAGCTAGTAATTAACATTGGAGAATATAATTAAGTGGTTAGTGAATTAGTGAAAAAGTTATATATTAACTTATAAATAAATTATTTCTTTATCAATAAAATATATTAAAAATATTATTTTATCCTCTTTATCCTCGACTTTTTTTTTTCTTAACATATCCAACTAACTTTTTCTCTTAATTTTAATATAAAAATTCTCTCCCTCCCGCATTCCCTCTTTCTTCTAATTCAAAGATCTTACCTTTTATGCAAAGATCAAAACGTTCTCGAAGAACCACTATAGCCACTTCTCTAGCGTCAAAAGTCAATTTTGTGGTCAAACTCCACAATGGATACAGAAATGAGGTTTATCTCAATTTTATTGATTCTACACGACGAGAAATATGACGCAATCCCACTAGACACTTAGAAAATTTCCGTGTGAGTTTAGAAAATTCCAAAGCTCCCTTTGAAAGTTGAAAAAACAAAAATTATCAAAAAACAAAAACAAAACTCAAAAGAATAATTTTCCCACTAAGCCAGCTGAAAAGACTGAAGAAAATTAGAACTCCATAATGTCCAAGTCTTCCATAGTCTCCAGCAAAATAGACAATGACTGGTCGACGTCTAAGCCCTTCCGTTTCTAACAGTCATCTTCATTGTATTTTCCTCTTTTGACTTGGACTGTTAGCGAGTGGACTTGGACTATCTTGTATTAGGATGGCAATGAGTCGGGTTCATATATTGAAGAGTCTATATATATACTTCATCTTCTTTTATATCCATTTTCATCTCCATCTCCATCTCTATCTCCATCTCATTGGGTATTCAATTTTTATCATCATCTTCATATCCATCTAGTTGAGTATCCATCTTCGTCCCTATCTCATATCCATCAAAAAAATCAAATATCTTCTATTTTAATTTCATCCCACAATTTAATTAAAATTTGTATTAAATTTGGGAGAAAAAATAAAATAATACTTTAGAAATATACCATGCGGAAGATATAGATAAAAAAAATAAAAATTAAATGGAGTCAAGTCCATTAGTTTTAAAATTGAACAAAATAAACAGAGGCAATTATTATAAACATTTGAATTTATTCAAAAAGAAATTATCCAGATAGACGCACCATTTCAAGGTCCCGTTGGAAATTAGGATTTCACTTTTTCTCATCGAAAAATACTTAGTTATATATTTAAAAATGGAAAAGGAGGTGGCGGCGTTGATTGGTTTGATATATATATATATATATCATCGGATATTCACGGTCTAATATGAGTCAGATTTTATAAGACTCATATCCATATCTGACTTTGAAAATTCTCATACTTGACTATTTAATTATTTAATTAGATCCAAAAATATCTCTATATCCTCTTCCATTCGACTCCAATATCAAATCCTCCATGGAATTTGAGAAAAATTATCATCCCTATCTTGCATTCAATACTAAATTCCTCATATTTTTTCTCTTCTCTTGAAGGCATTCTAAGAGTTAAGCTCTAAATATATTTTTTTATAGTTTCTAATATGTCACATCAAATGTATAAAAATTTATTATTTTTCCATAATAAAAAGATCTTTCTGCGAACCTCTTCAGCAAGAGGTTCGTAGAAAGTTCAAACCTAATTATTAATGAATTATTACTCTCCAACTGTCTTATTAATTAAAAATAAATAAATTAAAAATTTTATTATTATTCGTAAACTAAAAATCTCAAACCTTAGAGCTCTTTTTATTCAATTTTTTTTTAAAATTCCACGAACCTCTCAAACCTTCCTTGGACTTTTTGCAAGTCCATTAAATGCTCCTCTTTTGACTTGGACTTCTGCGAGTGGACTTGGACTTCTGCGAGTGGACTTGGACTATCTTGCATTCAGCAATAAATTCCCCCTTCCTTTCCCTGCTAGCGCGTCCACTAGATTGTAACTTGACGAGTAAATCCAAGTCTACATTCAACGCTCGTTCCTCCCTATCTCCTAGATGTGTTTTTTCCACACTTAGTCCTTCAATGCTGGTCCACTAGAGTGCTCCTCTAGTCTCTATAATTAAGCGAAACATGGTTGGTTGTGCCAACGAAGCCAAGTGTCGGTCACTGCCATGTATCACTTGGGGCTTCTCTTCCCAATCCTTGCTCTCTTCTCCAGTACTTCACCTGTTTCAGCAGCTGATTATAACAAGATCTTCTATGCCGACCACTGCGGGGACATCGTCCCAGCATCAGCAGCAACCACCCTCTTCTTCAAGCACAATGATCAGACCTCCTTTGAGGATGGTTATTTCTCCGGTGGAGCCGGCCTCTTTCAGTCTTCCGACTCCACCGTGTTCGCCCCGCCCTCCGTCAACTTCCGAACCAAGTCCCTTCACAGGACCGTGGAGGATGGCATCTTCCAAATCCAAGGAACCATGACGCTCTACGGTGCCTTCCAGAACCGGACGCAGCACATTAGGCGTTTCAATTACCACCCCAGGACAATCGTGGAAGAAGCTACCTTCAGCGACCTTGGAGGCTTCTGGTCCGAATCCACCGGCATGGTCTGCGTGGTTGGTCATGGAGTCTTCCAGAATGCTACAGACATCTCCCGTGATCTTTCTGCTGTTGTGCATCTGACATTTCCCAGAGCTCCCAACTTGTCCACCAGCTTGATTAAGGGCACGGTAAAGATTTTCGATCGTGATGATCAACTTAATAACTTCCGTGGTCCCATCTCGCTTTTAGCTTATTATGCCCCAAAGACTTATAACTTCACTATGATCCCAGACGCTAATAGTTCATGTTCCGCTGTCAAAATTAAGGAAGAAAAGTTAGAAATTTCACCTGACACAGCGTGTAACTTCTTTCATAAGGTGTTTAGGATAAATTATACGAGCAACATTGACTGCACTCAGGGCAATTGTAGGCCATTAGGTCAAACTCTAGGATTCACCCCTCGATTCCTTTCCTTAAATGGGATCACTTGCCGAGAAGATGGTAACACAAAAGTTTATATTAGGTTCTCCAATTCCAGTAGTTATCAATTTCATATGCCTATGATACCAGAAAGGTCCTTAGTTGGTGAAGGATTTTGGGATTCTGGGAGGAATCAGTTGTGCCTGTTAGCTTGTCGAGTGACCGAAGACAATTCACTGAAGGATGCCCATGTTGGTGACTGCGACATAGGGTTGACACTGTGGTTACCAGCAGTCATGAAACTGAAAGAAAGAAGCAGCATCGTCGGCCGCATTTGGAGCATCAAGAACAAGGAAGATGTGAATTACTTTGACATGGCCTCCATCTATAGTTTAAACGATGGCTATAACATGATCCATGGTCTGCATTACACTTACACCGAAGCTGATTCGGTTCGTGATTCTTATTGTAATGGGGGAAATTCTCCCACTGAGTTGGGTGATCAAAGATATCCGGATCTAAAATTTTTGGGTGGCGTGAGATTATCCTTAAACATGAAGAATGCTAAAGGAAAACGACAGTGGGGGGAAGCAAATTTCTTGTCCATTGGAGACGACGTTTATGGATATGATTTTGAAAAGCTCTCAGGTGTCAGAAGCTCAGCTTCTTTGCTGGATTCAACAGGAAGCTCGGATGCTGCTAACAGTACCACGAGGAATGTGGGCTTTGGAATCAATGTATGGAGTCATTTTCATGATGACGACAACTTTGAAATCAATGGGCTTGCAGCGGAGGGTGTATACAACTCTGCAACTGGAAGAATCTGCATGAAAGGATGTCAATACCCGAAGCACACTGACGGAAGTTCACTGGATTATGATTCTATTGACTGCGATATATTGATCCATATTCAGTTTGCTCCAGTTGATAAAAAGGCCGAAGTTCACTTAAATGGGACGATCACTAGCACGAGGAAGAAGTCAGATTCTTTTTACTTTGATGCTATAACTATATCCAGTAACCAGATGGAAAGAACTGGAGTGGTTCGAACAGTTTGGAGAATGAATGTGGAAATCATCATGGTTCTAGTCTCTCTAACATTTTCTTGCATTTGTATTGCCATGCAGATCTTCCATGTCAAGAAGCAACCACGCGTTCTTCCCTCTGTGTCCATCACAATGCTTCTTGCGCTTATCCTGGGCTACACAGTCCCTCTGGTGCTCAATTTTGAAGCCTTGTTCATGAATTCGAGAAGCGGATCTATACTTTTGCGGAGCGGCAGGTGGATCTCTACCTATGAAGTGATTCTGAGGATGCTATCGATAATATCTTTGTTCTTGTCCATGCGCTTGCTCCAGTTGGCGTGGTCCGCGAGATCATCAGCAGGAGACAGCAGGAATTTATGGGTCCAAGAGAGGCGTGCGCTCAAATGGTGCTTGCCTCTGTGCGCTGCAGGGGCGCTGCTCACTTGGCTCGTGTCCTCCAATTGGGAAGCTTTGATACCTTACTCTGGCTTTGTGCTCGATGGATTCTTGCTTCCCCAAATCATCTTCAACATGGCTCAAAGGTCGAAAGGAAAAGTTCTTACACCATTTTTCTACATCGGGATCATGGCCGTCCGAACTTTGCCTCACTTGTATGATATTTATCGAGCTCGAAACTACACTGCTATAGATTCGACTGACATTTATGGAAGTGGAGGATCGGACTTTTACTCTACGGCGTGGGATGTCATCATTCCTTGCGAAGGACTGCTGCTGGCTGCGCTCATATACCTGCAACAACGGTTTGGCAGTGAATGCCTGGTTCCCAAGAGACTGAGAATGTACGTCTATCGTTATGAAGAAGTTCCTGGTGCTAATATCTAGAGGTGCGTAGTGATTTTTCAAAAAACGTTGTGCTTGTAATATTGTATTTCTTTGGTATCACTGAAGTTGTTTACATGATGTTATCATAGTAGAAACTTAAATAATCATCTGTAATTTGTGTTCTATAAAGGTCCTGTAGATGCAATCCATTATTAAGCTTAATGTGGGTTGAATCATATTTTTTATTTCTACGATTAGTCTAATAATGGTGAATTAGGAAGAGGAATATTTAAATGAATATCTCAATAAAAGTTTCAGGAATTGTAAAGAACAAACTAATTGAAGCCATCCTTTTTCTTCTGCTCCTTTACTTTCTCTATTGAAGCAAACCATTTTTATTTTCTTCCTCAAGTAACAAGCATCTTCAAGGCCATTTTTATATCACTGCTAATACTTGGGCAGATAACATTCGTGAGGTAGAACTTCATTGAACCTCTTCTCGTCCTTGCAGTAATCATAGATCATGTAGTTCTCCCTCACCCAATTCATCTGCCCCTGTTGTTGGTAATCCAAAGTCTCGAACTGTGGCATCGTCCACCAATTCGCAGGACTCGTTTCGGCACATTGGCCTGTGTTTTCGGGTCCATACCATGGACAGGCCCTCAGCTGCAGGTACTCGTAGTAGGCCACAAATGGCGCGCAACTCCAGTCGACCTTCACCAGCCCTCCCCTTGTCGCCCAGTCATCGGCGACCCAGATGCTCGAGTAGGCCCTCATTGCTTGTTGATCAAGAAATGGAATTCCGTGGCTCTCATAGTTTCTGAACACTCTGATAGGAATCCCGTCGACAAACCACCTGCATGCACGGAAAAGGCTAACAAGGCCATTTACAGTAGTTTTGTTCATCGTAGAGGAAACTTACACAACTTGGCTGGGGTTCCAGTGAATGGTATAGTTATGGAAGTCAGCTGATGGATCAAACCAAGGATAGAACTGCTCTTCCCTATTTCCTACACCTTGTGCAAAGATGTTTGTGTGGATTATGTAGGGTTGCCCTGTTTCATTCCCGAGGAACTCGAAATCTATCTCATCGTGCTTCTCTCCTGTCGAGGACAGCTGCAATCAAGCATCCAACATAACTTTTCGATCCAGTTGCCAAACAATCGTGAACTTAAGATCAAGCTTTTTGAATTGAGTTCACTACATAGTAGGCTATCACTGTTCCAGCAGAGTTGCCTTTCACCAGTTTAATCTGCACTTCAATGCTTCCGAACAGGTACTGATTTCTTGTCACCATTCCACAACCTGAAACTTGTTTATCTAGTAAACCTGAAACTGAGCAATAATGTTTATGTGAAAATGCTTAAACCTGAGACATTGTTGAGCATGAGAGCAAGGCTGCCGCCATTGTTCCAGATTACTGAGTTTTGAGAACCCCATACGAAATCCACATCTCTGTAGAAATCAGCATCCACCAAGCCACGATCCAAAGCTACAAGAAGAACGAGAACCATTGCGAGAGCAAATAATCTTGCCATCTTTTTGAGTCGCCTCAATTAATCACTACAATTAGAGGAACCTCTACTTTATGTGCTATGCATGCCAGGAAGCAAGGAAAGCATCAGGAGAACATTAAACAGTAAAATCCAAGCGATCCCAATTGCCACTTTATTTTTATTTTATTGTATTTTTTGAGAAAAGATATCAAAGTTACAGAAGAATCAAACAAGCGGGCCTAAATTGATGCCAAAAGGAAATCTTTTTCTTTGTAATTTTATGTGATATTTGTTGGCGCAGGAATATCACACGATCGAATCTTAATTTTAATAATGATAAGAGATTCAAGTTAAATGTATAATATTTATTAATGAATGAATCTAAATGAAGGTAGCACAGAAAAATCTTAGTTAAAGCTAGATATAGGAAATCATAGTAGAGACTAGGTAGTGAAAGTACTGACTGGAGGCTAGGCAGACCTAACTTGGAAGGTTAGGTGGGAAATCCTAGTCTGGAGGACTAGGCAGGAAGACTTGGCGGATCAAGTGCACTAGGTGAAATCTAGATAGATCAGGTGGACCAGATGTCTAGTAGGAAATCCTGAGGGCTAAGGATCAAGGCTAAGCAGAAGTCCAACAAGTTTGGAGGATTTGATTAGTAAATAGGTAAATTCTCTCGAGTGGAGTGGGTGAGGATCCGTTCCCGGTGAGGAGAATAGTAGGCGTCGATTTGACCTAGGATTTCATTGGAAATTCGAAGTCAAGACCAAAACAGTTGATAAACTGTTTAACTTTCCTGTTATATATATTTTACTTTTGTGCTAACTTGTAATGAAGGAAAGGAGGCGTTAAAATTTTATGTTCTGGGCGCCCTTATCTGGATCCAGGCGACCAAACTCCAAGCGCCCGGATAGGGTTCCAGGCGACTGAATGTCATCGGGACGGGGCCAACGAAGTAGTGAGGTGACAAAATCCCAGTGATCGGGATACCTCAGCTCCTTATCCGCAAGCGCCCGGATAAGGCATTGCGGAGTCAAGGTTTATCTGGAACCTCCACGTCAACATAGAGGCGCCCTGAAAGGGATATAAGCGCCCGGAAGTGCTTAGTCAGCAGTGCCGATGGTGGATCAACGGACAGCGTGGAGACATTTGGAAAGACTTACAGTAGCCTGAAAAGCCTAATAAAAGAGCCTCGAGGGAGACCCCTTGGAGCATCATTCAACACTCAAGCAATGATCGTCTGCACACGAAGCATTAACAAGGAATGTCGTCGTAACGCCGAAGAGTTGCGCTAGAAGTCGACATCTTCACTCTTTCGATAATCTAATTTGTGCTTAATTTTTATTAGGAAACATTTTATAATTGCTAACTCCCTTTCGTAAGAGGGAGTTATATAGTTGATTGCTCGTCGGAAATGATTATTTGATCGTGAGCCTTAGAGTAGCAGCCTGTGGCTGTGAACCAAGTAATATCGGTGTGCTCATTCTTTGTGTCTTTTATTATTCTGCTGCATTCTATACTTCTCTGATAGCAAAGATTTACTAGCATTTTACAAAATTAGAAAACATTACGAAAGAGTTATTCACCC
>JBBMKF010475769.1:0-10184 GCA_037834155.1 Curcuma caesia | reverse complement strand
TTATAAAGTCGATTTAAACACCTCTAGTCAACTAGACCACTCAAATGTGAACATTGGATTCCAACAGTTATATCTATGTTTTTAACACTCCAACCATCAGATATATATTTGCCACCAACCAACCTCTGCCTTTCTACACAATCTACAATGAAACAATATTAAATATCAACACTAATAATGGTTTGAATAGGAGGCTTTAAATATAAAATGTTCTTCATCATGGAGAATGATATAAAGTAAATATGTGATCCTTGAACGATAAAAAAATTGATCCACAAGAAATAACAATTTTATACAAAAACAAGGATAAAAGTTATGTCACAATAATAATATTTGAGAAATAGATCAGTTATTCATATGGAAGCAAAAAATACCATCAATGAATGAGAATGATACATTTTACTTGGAATAGCTAATACAAGTCGCCCATGGCAACCCTTTCACCTTCATGATAAAGAAATTGACTTTAAAATATATTTGACACGAAAAGGAATTAAGACGGTGATGAGGAACCATACTATGAACTTTCAGTATATCTTTTACGGCACTGTTCCTCCAGCCAAGATATAATATCATCAAGAACTTTAAAGATCATCTCATCTGATTCACCTTCTAGGATTGAATGATATGCACCTTCATACAAGTGTATTTTTTTGTCTGAGCTACTTGCTTTTTCATGCAGAGCCTTGCTCACAGAAGGTTCTGTTACGATATCAGCCTCGCCGTGTAGAATTATCATTGGGAGGGAAACCTGGAACAGTAACATAACTTGGTCTCAACAAAGAAACTAAAATTGTGCTTAAAGGTTAAAACATCTGCAACCTCCCGGATGAGGAAAAAATTCTGTTAGACACCCATTTCCAATGGGAAAGAATAACATATTGTTTACATGGGCAGATAGATATAAAAAAAAAAATTGAAAGAAACGAAATCATATAATCAATTTCTCTTGTTTACGTAGAAAGAAAGAGGTGGAAAAATTTAATTCCAACCATCTCCATTTCATTTCCATGGGATGGAAATGAAATTTACATGGCTCATTGTCTTAGATAAGCAAGAATATTTCACTTCATTTAACTCCATCAAGTAAACAAGATAAGAGAAATAGTGTAAATAAATTAGTACAATATCTCTCTCTTCTTTTCTCTACGCCTAAACTATCATTTCCCTTTTACTTCATCCATTCCAAGTAAAAAACATCACAAGATAAAACCAAAGATGAATCATTATTTTGGCCATGAGGAATAAGACAATTTTTCTCAAGCCTCAATTCCAGTATAATTAATTGGACAGGTGACGTTTAACATTCAGCACAAGGATATGTATTTGTCCACCTAAGCTTTAGGAAACCTTCAGGCACAGTTTTCATGGTGAACATTTAACATTCTCTAATAAATGTTGGCAACCTCAGCAAGAAACAGGATATCGAAATTGTTACGTTTGCTAGTGAAGACCATATTTAAATGAGCTTCACCAAATGAAGAATTACATATTGGATAACTACTGAGCATTCAAACACAAACCGAGAAATCAGCACTTATTTATATGATCTATTGGTCCTTGGACAGAGTTACAAATTTCCGTCGCCAAAATAATTGTTAACTCAATTCCAATGAGCTCTCATGCATAATTTCACAATCCAGGTCAAACACATATTGGATACTTTTTCCAAAGTTTTGAAACCTTCGAATCATTTTTTATTATACAACAAAACATTCATCCTAATCCAACTTAACAATAGTGTGATAATCAATAACTGGAACAATTTATAGTAGCCACTAAGGAGTAGTGTAAAATGTAAAACTGGTTAAGGCTTAACAGTTCATATCTACCTGGTATTGCCTTTCTCAAAGGATTTTAGTAATACAGATCTATTACTCAAAAAGTGCAGTTGGCGTGACCCAACCAACCATCACAGCCAATGGGGATCTGTTTCCACAAAAAGTAGTCACAAGCAGAAAAGGCTACTGTTGTCGGTAAGCGACAAATGGCTAGGAGATCTTTCCATCTTTCCCATACTGTATGAACCAGCTTCGGCTATAGTTTGCAAAGCATTAAGTCCTTTAATGCTTCGCCTATTGTGAATAGAGGACACTTCTTAAACCATGGCCTGTATTAGGATAGAGGAGAATTATTCCAACCTTGTAACCCAAGGTATTCCTCTCTACCTACATATAACCATTATTGGAACATTACAAACAGACCCTTTACATCTTATATGTTTACATATAAGTCTAATTAGCCCATAACATTTCCTTTAAGCAGTTCAAATATATTATTTGATCATTAGAAGTAACAAAAGGATCTCATTCGTTTGCATTTTGTCTCTGATCATTGTCTATATATACTTTGTCCTCACATGAAACGCAGGATTCGAGACTACATGCATCAAGTTTCTTTATTGCAGTAAAGCTTTAATGGCTCTGCAAGCATGTATCCTATCTCGATAATCAAATGCTTAACCAAAATGAACTCGTACATTCTTAGGGTCATGGTTTTATATTTTGCCTCTACGCTCAATTGCCATGATTGTTGTTTTTTTATTGCTCTCTTATAGAAAAGAAGGATGCTTCCTAAGAGTACCTTTCTTATATGTCAACTTCTTCAAGCTTCAAGCATATTAAGTACATACTTGCATCGTGAAGAAAATGTTTCAATTGTGCAATTCCAGTGTAGTCATCACCCATACTAATATTATATTATCCATGTAAACAATAGAAAGAATATATTTCTTGACTGATGAATGAGTTGGAATCAGTGATTAGCTTCAGCCATACAATTAATTAACCACTTATCCTAAAAGCTCAAGATGAAAGGAAAGGACTAATTTAAATATTTTTATTTTTAATACTCCCCTTTCATTTGTTGACAAGTATACTTCACTTAATTATCTCAAACACAACACATGAAATGATTTTTCTACACAAGTAGACTTATTTAGAGATTATTTTAGTGCCTAATAGCCAATGACTCAATGCATAAAACTTGTACCATGACTTGTTCATGTTTTTCAGTGGTGGACATTGTAGTTGAGTCAGTTTCTAAAATATTACCACAAAAATCATGCAAAATATTTACTTTAGTCAAACATCCAAGGTGAGTCTTTCTTTTTATGAAACAACAAATTACTTCAACATAATCCAACAAGATTCACACTTTGAGAATCCAAAATTTAAGAAAAAGGTGAGTAACACATACTTCCTCTAATCGGCGTTCAATCTCTTGTGTAGTTTTAAGCATCTCTAAAGCTGTTCTCAACCGTGGTTTATCCTTGTAAGCAATAACATTATAGGAGCACTGCATCCAACAAGGCATCAAACCACATAAGCTAACAGATTTATATATTGGTTATTGATAAAAAGGATAAAAACCAGTTCTAACTGTAGCAAATCTATACTCCATCAAAGGTGTGCCCTCATTAACCTCTTCCTAGAAGTATAGCACAAGTGAATTATTTGTACAATGGTCGTCATAATTGAAAATGAACCTGTTTTCGTTTTTTTATATCCTTAAATGCCATCTCAGCTAAATCTTTCTGAGGGACTAACTTCACTCTTGGAAGAACTTTTGCCATGCAAATTAGAATTTGCTGAACAGGCCAAGGTGGAACAACATTGTCTGCCATCTAACATTCAAAATGCTACATAAGTGAGAAATTGTAGGCCTCTGAGATATTTAATAAATGAGGCATGAATACCTTGCACATTGGTGCAACTAAAATAGCACCATCCCAAAAACAAGGTTGTTTGAAATGCACTTTCAGGGCAACCGCCCCACCCATAGACTGCCCAAATAGAAAGCTGGGAAGCCCTTGGTATTCAGGGTTCTCTGGAAGATCATAGATGTGAACAGTTAAATAAACAATATATGGGAGTACATCAAGAGGCCAAAATGTCCTCACTACTTCAGTTGTTAAATGGACAATGACTCAAAATATTTCTACAGATGAAGCTGATATTATGTTATCATCCATATATGTGTGTGTGTGTAAATTCTTGGCTTATTTTTGACTTGGAAACCGAAGATGAGGCCATACATCAATAAGTGTAACTCTGAAGTGTGTGGCTCGAGCCATACATCATCATGCTGTAAATACACTAGCTTAGAAATTAAGTATGATTATAAATCAGAATTAATATTGTATCCGCATGAAAATTTTGATATAAATTCAAAGGATCTAACTGGGAAAAACAACCATGGTAATCCCTGTCAATTAATAAAGTGAACTGTAGAAATCCTTGGAAATGCACAAGCTACCTTTAATTCTTGAGAAGCATTCTATTACATCATCCACGAGTAAATCAAAACTTGGTATATATCCATGCAGTCCTTCAGAAAGGCCAAATCCAGGATAATCCATTGCAAAGACTCCATATCCAGCTGATGCTATCTTCTTTGAAATTCCTAGAAAAAAAGGATGAATTTGTGTGCTAAAATCACAACTTTATATTCTTTGCTGATACTAGTAAATCTGCAGTAGAGCAAACACCTTCAAAAAAAAATGTACAAGTGTCTCCATAGCCATGACAGAAACAAACAAGGCCCTTTAATCTACAATGTTCTGGAAACCAACTTTTCTTGAAGATCTCGATGCCTCTTGAGTTTACCTCATATGACTACACAGGGAAAAATTAATTAGTATCAACAAACTCAAGCCCTAAAACCCTAAAAGGGGGAAAAGAAAACGTAAATTTCTAAGCTCTTGCAAAATTTTCAGTTTTTTCCATTAACATTAGGGCCCTTCTCCAGAAGAACTAAAAATATTTTGATCTGCTGCACTTAAATAAAGTTCTTCAATATGATCGAGTAGAGACAGTAATGAGTGCAATGGGTAATAAAGTTATGCTAGAGATAGGAAGTATAATACCTCTTCCATTCTAATTCCCAGATATTGGGCCTGCAATGAGGGAAAACGAAGTAGTGAGAACTCTCCCCCGCAAATATAGTTTTCCAATCCAAAATGGTAAATGCACAGTCGAATCAAAACCAATAAAATTTATGAAACTAAAATTCGCAAATATCAAATCTGTAAATAAAAAAAAAAGAAAAGCAGAAAAAAAATCAAAGAATCAAGTAGTTCCAATGGAATGGATTGGAATGCCTGGCCTCCGCTTTACATTATTGTGGTGCATGATTAGACTAAAATCATTTAATGTAATCAGTAAACTATGATTCACGTGTTAAGCATAACAAACCAACAAGTTTACATCTTAGGTAAAATATTACGTGATTCAATATTTCTTTAGAATTTATTTTAGCATACAATACCCACCTCTGCATGGTTAAACTTAAAACC
This sequence comes from Curcuma caesia, assembly GCA_037834155.1. Classification (NCBI taxonomy): domain Eukaryota; kingdom Viridiplantae; phylum Streptophyta; class Magnoliopsida; order Zingiberales; family Zingiberaceae; genus Curcuma; species Curcuma caesia. Next base: position 4,888 of record JBBMKF010475769.1, on the reverse strand, counting down.
CATGCAAGAGAATGTTCATATTAGAAGACATTTATTTGTTAAAAACTTTTGTATTTATACAAAAGTAACAATATGGATCATTATTCAATAAACCTAGCAAAAATAACACATTTGTAATATGATAAACATCATAATTCACAACCATAAGGACTCAATTAAAATGTCTAATACCAGGATAACATAATCACTACTGGCTTTGTCACTACTGGCTTTGTCGTAATGGCAACCAAATCTGCAAAATATTCTGACTAATATTGAGATACTTTATGTTCCTACTCTTGCAGACAGATTCTAACTAATTTCAAGATACTTTATGCTCCTATTCCTCTTAGTCACTTTATTATGTGGTGTTCCTACTACCCTGAGACATTTTATCATGTGGTGGTTATGTGCTTGAGGAATTGGTTGCCTTTCATCAAGAAAATAATTGATAATTGCTGGAGACGGCAAGGAGCAATATACTTTACTGTTCTTGTTTTCGGAGGGCTTTGGGGTGACTGCTTATCATGTTGTTCAATTGTATATAAGATTTTACCTCTTGCAACATTAGATATTTTTGTCAATTTTTAATCTAGCACAACAAATGCTCTGATGCTAAACTAGCATCAAAATTGAACCCTCAAATCATAAAAAAAGGACAAAATTAAGAGCCGTACACAAAAATTAAAAGGAAAATATTTTACTAATTGAAAGCTGAAAGATGCATAAACACAAATGCATTTTGTAGACTTGATACTACCTAAATCAGAAAAGAAATATCTCAATAATCCCAATATACACTTGTCAAATTAAAAGAATGACCAAACTAAAATAACCATTAAACTCTCACCAAATTAAAAAAATCCTGATGTAGAACAACAAACAACTCAACTCACCAAAAGAGTAAAAATATTATTAATTCAAACATGATCTGGTGCAAGGAATCCTAACCTCTTTTGTAAATATGAGACCGGTTCTTCAAAAAACATAAGACTTAGTTACCTAAAAATAGGCCGGATTTTAACCTGCCCAAATCCTCAGGTTGGTTAATTAATTGAGCTATGGAGTTAAGTATGGCATACAATACCAACTACGCACAATCATCAAAGCTCAAGCCTTGGAAGATTTCTTAGCGGAATTACCCACCCTGAAAGAAGAACCGGAATGGAAAATATTTGTGGATGACTCCTTGTATTGTAATAGCCAAAATGTCATCTATTTGGCAGAAATCAAGTGTATCATGCGAGAATCAAGCATATAGATATAAGGTTTCACAAGATCAGGGAGCTGATTTCTTCTAGTGAAATATTACTTGAGTAAGTCCACACTTTTGAAAATATAGCAGACATATTGGCAAAGTTTGTTACCATGGAGAAGTTGAAGCACTGCTTGAACGATCAATTCTCTAGTTGCTAGATGGGATGCACCCCAACTCAGTGTCTCGAGCGGAGTTCTTAGATGAGTATTTTTCTCCTAAGGGGTGGATATTCACCAAGGTAGAAAATGTTGGAGTATGTGGCTCACTGGTTAAGAAAGAGACGCTGGTTAGTTGGGGATGCGAATGATATAGGGGTACTTGTGTCTTAAATACTTCTATATGACTAGGATTATATAAATACAGAAGATGTAACCCTAATTTATTATCTAGTGAAAAATTTGTCATTGCTCTTGTGGAAATAGGTACATCACCAAACCACATAAATCTTTACGTTATTTTCTCTCATTTTTCTTTTCGATTACTTCATATTTTTGTCATAACTGTTGCCCGATTTCAACAAGTAAACATCTCCAAACAAAAAATAAAATCAATATCTCTATGGTAGCTTAACTTGAGCATGTAGGTTTCAAGATATGCCCTGATTAAGGGGAGTTAAAGTTAAGGGGAGCCTTGAGTTTCTAATCGTGATGAACGCTTAAAGTTATGTCTATTATTATTGTTTTCTACCTTAAAAGGGTTGTCAGTCCGATTATAGGGAAGCCAGTTCTTGCACAATTTCCTATTAATTAGCAATCGTTGGGCCATGATGGAACGCCGCCCAGGATAATTTGCTTATTCGCTGGCACTACAATTGTGGTGCAGAAATTCAGACGTAACCTTCTCTTTAATCCCATAACAAAGACAAGCAAGTATAAAGAGAGTGCAAACCTTGAACAAGCAGTGGTCGATCCCAAGCTGGATTATCTTAAAGGCGTCTCGGACCCTGCGGCGTTCAGGGGCCTGGTCAAGATTGACCTCGGTCACCATCCTCGCAAGACGATCTTCCACGCCCTCCCAGCCCATGGCGGCGGCAGTCAGGGCCATCGTTGCTGCGGCCACGGCCCTTCTTCCCTTGCTCACCTTCGTCCTCCTCGTGCTTGTTACTGTGCTTATGGACCCAACCCCAACCCCAACCCTAATGAAGGAAGTAAGACCCAGAAGCTCGGGATAAAGTAGCAAGCAGTTAATCATTTTTTTTCCCTTTTCTTTTTCGTTTTCTTTTTTAATAGGATTTAGTCGAGAATATAAAAACAAATAAATAAAAAAATACATCACGGGCAATTGTCGGGTGTCTTTTTTTAAAAAATAAAATATTAAAATAGTATCTAATATATTTTTATTTAAAGATATTATTATTAGAGTAGTTACAGTCGTAATTATAACCATAGTTTGTTATAAATGTATTAAAAAAACCAACTTAATTTAATCACAAATACTATACTTGATAAAAATAATTAAACTTGATCAAAATTATTTTAAATTGATTAATATTATTTCAAAAGAATATTTTGATATAATAGTATTGTGTGTATAATAATTTTAATTAAATTAGAGTAATTTTATTTTATGTTATAACAGATATTATTGTAGCTGTTATAATAATAGAAATAAGGGTAGACTGTTTTTTTTATTTTTTAATAAAAATATGCTTGAAAAAAAAAAGGCTCTCAACCACTCATTCCTCCTCTGTCTAATAAAATTTTATCAAAACAATATGGGTTATAACAATATAGAATTGCTAATAAAAATTAGAGAAATGATACACTATATGAAAATACAACATGAAAATGCAGCATGATACAGATCTGGATCCCATATCCATGTAATGTAATCTATCTGTAGGATCTCATAGATGTCCACATCTCCACAATAGCATGATATTGTCCACTTTGGACCTAACCCCTCGTGATTTTGTTCTTGGGCTTTCTCCAAAAAGTCTCATGCCAATGGAGATATCTTTCATCCTTTTAAATCTATAATCTTTTTCATGTGTTTTAGATGTGAGACTATGTTTATACAATTGCAACCAAACAGTATCATATTGTATTTTTATATTGCATTTTCATATAGTGTATCATTTCTTTAAAAATTATTAGTATTTTAGCATTAAACTTTAGTCATGATTTAATATAATACTTAATTTGTTATGGTGATTATTTCTCATAATTACCTTAATTGATGCAGCCTACTCGTTTAATTTGCAAATTGCAACATTAATCATGCGGAGTAAGCAACATAAAAACTATCTATTCACTAAGAAATATCTGATAAGACAAACAAAAGAATTTGTTTTTTAATTAATTAAAAAAAGGCAGATGACTTTAAAAAAACATATCAACTAATTAATTAGAGAAGCAAGAGGCCAATCACTAGGCCGGCCAAGATGCAGGAAACTTCCCGCCCCATCCACGCGGCCCCCGCCGTCAGGCCATGGACGGGCACGGCGGCGTTCGTCTCGGGACTGCTCGCAGAAGGCGCCACCCCTTTGAAGTCGGGATTTGTTCCGTACAGACTCTGTATTCCCTCCACGTCGTCGGTCGTCAGTTCCACCTTCCTGGTCTTCGTCCTTAGTGTGGGGTACATGATCGCTTCCGGCGCCAACGAGTGGCCGAGTCCCAGCAGATGCCCGATCTCGTGCACCGCCACGGACTCGAGGTCCACCGCCGCGTCCGAGCTCGCGTCAGCCACGTCCCCTTCTGCCACCCAGGCCTCCGCCGCGTCCAGATGGAACCGCCCGTCTGTCGGCGAGAACGCGTGCGCCAGTGTCCCCAGGGGGCCGTCAAAATCATCCTCGTCCCCATGGGAGCCTCTATAGAACCCAATCGTAATATCGGCCTCCCACGCCGATTCCGTCTCCTCGAATGCCAACTTGGTCACCGCGGCCCACCGCGCGAATGCTCGCTGGAAGACGACCTTAAGCCTCGCGACGTCGATTTGGACGGCAGAGGTGGCGGTGATGGCGTACTTGAGCTGGGTCTTTTTGGGTGGCCACGTTGGCGTGCCGTCGAAATAAGAATAGAGGTTGCGGCCGCGCAAGGCGGAGGACGTGGCGTTGGCGATCATGTCCGGCACGCCGCAGCGCGGGGTGATGAGTTGCTCCACAGTGGGCGCGTCGAGATCGCCAGTGACGTCGAGGCGGAAGTTGCGCTGGTAGGCAGCTATGGCAGCCTCGAGGATGGTATCAAAGGAGTCGGTGAAGTTGGAGCGGGTGTCGTCGGCCGGAAGGTAGCCGAAGTGGTTGAGATAGGCCTTGAGGTGTGCGACCCCTCGCCGGTTCTCACCGATGTGGCAACCAGAGAGGTTTTTGAAGTCGAGCCATGGGTTTTTGATGGGAAACTTGAAGGCGGCGGCGGGGGCGGCTGCACTGATAAAAAAGAGCAGGAGCAGGAATGGAAGGATGGAGGAGTTCATGGCCGGAAGGCCTTGGGATCGAGCTAGCAGTAATAATGGATATATTTAATTTGTCGAAGAGAGATAGAGCACGTATGTATGGGTTTCTTCAAATTTATATGTATATATATAGATAGATGAATTAGCAGAGAGACGAAATGAACAAGTCTTAATCGCGCGTTTGATGATTTCAAGGAGAAGGAAATTAATGAAAAGGTGTTAATTATAGTTGTTAGATGATTTCAAAGTTGAACTACGGCC
>JBBMKF010475731.1:0-10185 GCA_037834155.1 Curcuma caesia | reverse complement strand
TTAATCCATGGTCTTGTATGCTCTAGGATATTTTATATCATGATCTAGGATTGTGATGGTTAGTTTTAAAGCTAATCCAAGGAAAACTAAATTTCAATATTCGGCCAAGGCATGATCTAGGGCTTAAAGAATGTTTTGATCTCAACTAATGGTAGAAACTCCTATATAATGATGCTTTATGATGATTCCATGTGGTTAAAAAAAAATCTAGGATTTCATGCTATGGAATATTCGGCCAACCTAGAAAAAAGGGATTTTTAAACTTGTCTAAAGGTTAGAGTCAAGGGTTCCCTATGCTATGAATCTAAATGTTGCATGACAAGTTATGTGGTGAAATTTCATGTGAAAAAGATGCTAGGTTTCATGCCTTATATATATAGTTTTACTATTTATGCTAAGGCTTCAAAATAGGATGTAGCATGTCGTAATGTGAAATGATGCATGTTAAAATTTAAATAAGATAGTTCCCATATGAATGAAAAAGTAGGAACTTATACCATCTAGGGTTCGGCCAAGACAATCTAAAGAGGAAGAGGTAAGCCTTAAATTTGATCCTGCCTCCATAGACTAAGGAATAAACCGACACAAGGTGTCATATGGCTTGGGCTAAATTCAATCAATGGGTTTATGGAGTGATAAGGTTCGGCCAACTAGATGATGTTAGGGTTTTGAATTATGTTGTAACCCATAAATGCCTAAAATGGAAAGTGATGATGTAACATGTTTTAAGGTTTGATTGCTTGCTCTTAAATAATGAATCTGAACATTAAGGGGGGTCCGACTAGCTTGATGAAGAAAGGCTAGGCTAGGTCCCAACCTAACTAAGGTTTGGACATGTCACATGATAAAACTCCCACTTGGGTTTAGGGTCCCATGTGGCTAGATCGACAACCAAACAAGGGACACATGCTAAGCTAGGGTTCGGCCACTTTATTTAATAAGGGCCTTAAGAAATGTTCCCAACCCTAGTAAGTGACTTCTAGAAATGGGAAACATTAACAGGCATGGGGCATCAGATGGGTAAGCCTAACCTAAGGTTCGAAGTTACAAGGTGGGCTAGACCATGTAAGGTGCTCCAAAGATGTTAAGGGAATGAATGTTCTCCCATGATGATAAAGGAGAAAGAAAACGTATGCATAAATTTATTTTAATGAATGGCTTGTACCGGAGCCCGAAAGGGGTCCAAGGGATGGCCACCTAAAGAACGGCCCTAGGTCGAAAGACAGAAGACCTAGTAACCGAGTAGTCGAGACTTGCAACCTCGTACTATTTGGAATGGCGCGCAAGAAATGAATGGGTACAAGCCAGGGATCCCCAAAGAATGATAAGAATGATTATTTTCATCTATTATGTAATAAGCTTTCAAAGGCATGTGCATGATAATTATGCATATTATGACAATGTTAAGTTAAGGAAGTTACATGTGCTCAATGTTTATGAAATGATATGCTTCGATGTTTATGCTTGCTTTTATCATGTTATATTTATATGCTCGGATTAACGACTTGGTTTTTGGTGAGTAGGAAAGGAGCTTACTAAGCCTTGTGCTTACAGTCTCTTTTCTCTTATGTTGCAGAACCAAATCAAGGCCGTTAGGCAACGGGAAGCAGCAGGACAAGGCCAAATAAAGATGTGTGTGGTGGTGCCATAACAGACGATTATGAAACTTAAATATCGCATGCTAAGTGATTGTATTATTTACTGTCGCCTTAAGACTTATGATGCTATGTGATTGATAATAGAACTCTAGTAAATCTAGACAATACATGCATGCTTTTAAGATGTTTAAGTATCACATATGAAACTTCTATTATGTTAAAATGTTTCCGCTGCAAGTTTTAGATTTTTCGTATGGGATATACTATGGATATATGGATGAAAGAAAAAAAAAAGAAACCCCGTAACGTCCGTCAAAGGCTCTGATATGGTAAGGACGGGCGTTACAATCATCATATCAACTAGAGGATTTTTCACCAGATCAATCCTTGGGAGAAAATATAGGTAGGATCTTGGAGGTAGTTGTGGATACGTCTAGAGTGGCTTGATTGAATCGTTGGATATATTCTCACAAGGTTTCCTATTTCTACTAAGTATATGGGGTTTCCCTGTGAGAGCTCATGATACTGTTATATCAAGCCCATCCCAAGTCAATAGGATGTGCCTATGTGGTTTAATCTCGAGCTAGCCATATCATCATGCTGTCACTTGGAGCTCGAATGCCGAACAGTTGCTCGTACACAAGCACCCGAGAGTTGAGTGGTAGAGCACCTCGGGAATAGAGCGCCCAAGCACCATAGACCTGAGTGTAGAGTGTAAAGTGCTTGAGCACCACAAGCTTGAGTTGTTGAGTGTCAAAGTCCCAAGTGCCAACTTTCCAATGGATTACGCTCCCAAGCAGTTCGAGTCGTCAAATGTCTGATCACTAGTCTACTTGGAAGTCGAGAGCTCAGGAGCCCGAGTACACCTAGGAGCTGAAGACTTGAGCCCGAACTCGAGCACAACTTTAATAGTTATAAAGTGGGATGATGATGTGATTTTACATTATTTCATCTATTCTATCTTTAAGGTCTGACTTGAGTGTCGAAAAGGTTTCATCGAGGTCCGTCTTAATCTCCTTCTAACTTTTTTTCTTGTGAGCATAAGACATCAACAATCAAGTCATTGTCCAAACTTTCTTGTTTTCTATCAGCATATACTATTGATTTATCAGAATTCTCCACTTGTCGTCAATCCATTCTGATTCCCGCCGGATCATACACCTTAAAATTTACCTTTTGATTACTAAAATAATTATTAATGTGATATTATATCATGTCTGCAAATATATTACATGAATGTTACAAAATTAGGGGTTAAAAGTGACTTTTTGACGCTCCGGGGCATAGGTGAGTTGATTACGACAGAGCAGACTTGCAGAAGAGGGCAAGGGTTCGAATCCTGGTGAAGCCAGGCAATACTCTCCTGCGTCGTGACCAACTGCACTTTCTTGATTTACCTCCTCACAGATGATCGTGGGACCGACCGTGTGGGGCCGCTAAGGTGGCGGATACACCTTTTGCAGAAAAGTGACTTTTTGATAGTCAAATTTAAGAGTAAATTGAATTCAGATCAGATTTATATTAAAAATATCTCATGCTAATATCCACGTAATTTTAACATGGCATAATATTATGCTATCATTTAAATAATTTCAAAAATAAAAATACTATATTTAAAATAAAAATATACTATTCTACATATAAATTTTGCAGAAAAACTTTTATACTAGCTAGATTTGAAACAAAACATTGAGGTTGTGTTAAATTGATAACTAATCCTTTTTTTTATAAGATCTTTCAATACTTCATAAGCTCTCAATAGGTGGTTAAGGAAATTAAGTTCAAGACAAAAATGTTTGGTTTATATGAAGAAAAAAACTTTTATCAAAGAATCATTAAAGTTCGTTCTTCATTTAGATTTGTATTATTCTTATTGTTTATTAATTGAATTGTCCTTATTTAAGTATATTTTTGACAATTTAAACTCATTAATCTCGATTATGATTTACTTCTTCATTTCCCTTTTGGTAAGTTTACTTTATATCTTTTCGTTTTTTCTTATATATTATTTCTCTTTATTTAATCTGAAAATGAAAATATGCTTTTATACCTAAACAAATGAATAATTTAGAATCTAGTACTACTGACGAGTTGAATCGAATAATATAAAAATATTGATATTTAATTCTAATTTGAAAAGTATATATGGTATTGAAATTTGATTTAAACTTTGAAAATATATGGGGGTGTTTAGTTTGATCATTTTTCGTTTTTATTTTCTTATTTTTTAGAAATTATTATTTGTTTTGTGTTTTTCAATTTCATTCTCTGAAAAATGAGAAGACATTCTCTGAGAAAATAGAAAATAATAAAAATATCATTTTCCATGGAAAATAGAAATTATAGGGAAATGCAAAAATGCGGCATTTTCCCCCTTCTCCGCTGTTTCCGTTCCCTTCCGTTAAAAAAAAAATCCAAAGTTTCATCCTTTATAAATATCCAAACCAACATTACATCCTCTCCCAAACCAAGCAGCAGAAATCAGACACCGATAGAAGTGAAGAACGTGGAAGGAGATCAATCAAACGACTGACTCGACTCGGTCCTTTCTTCAAACCCAACTCATACAAGAAAGAAACAACCAAGCTTCTTCAACGATGGCTCGTTGTCTCTCTGCCCTCTTCCAAGGCATCACCGTCTTTCTTAATAGGTATACTGCAACCTTTTAATTCTAGCTTATATAGCAGCCTCCCCCTATATGTGCAGTATAATGCTAACTTAATGACGATGTATTATAATGGATTCAGAAGGGCATACTCCGCCGCAGCATCAGCGACGGAGAAGAAGACGACGGTGGTGATGAAATCCTCCAACGCCACTTGTTCTGCTTCTGCTTCCACTTCTTCGTCATCGTTACTGAATTCTTGGGTGTCGGATCTGGTGACAGGTTATTACAGGCCCAGCAACGTGGGCCCGCAGGTTGACGCGGTGGAGCTCCGAGAGAAGCTTCGCTCCCGCTACAATAATTCTGGACTTTGTTGCTTTATATCTAATTATTTTATGCAAGAGAGAAGAGAGAAAAAATAGTGTTCTATTATATATCATTTTTATATATTTCAATATATATCATTTTTATATATTTCATATGAAATAATTATTTTAAATTCAAATGAAATAATTATTCATTAATATATTTCGAAACTAACCTTACTTATCTATTTCATATTCTTTCCTATAACATAATTGATTGTTTTAATAATTTAATTAAACCAACTAAATAATAAATTGGTTCGGTCGGTATTGATGTGGTCAATTAATCTAATTATATTGAACGTTCCAAACTATTTTAAAAATATCTTTTATTAAAAAAATTATTTTATTTATAATTTTTTATATTAACAAACCAAACGCATTTTTCAATTTTCTTTTCTAGAAAATAGAAAACAGTATATCATACCAAATGTATTTTTTATTTTCTAAAAACTAGATCAGAAAATAGAAAAGCAGAAATAGAAAATAGAAAACGGAAAATAGAAAAATTTTTCCAAACCAAATGCCCCCTTAGATTCCCTGTGGAGTTCACCTGCCTATTTGTGGGACTGAATCCAGTTGTGTTGGTTTGGGATTCTTTTTCATTTTTGGAACTGCCTTGCTTCTCTTGTGTGATGCTGTTATGCTGGTCTTGGAGTTGGACCAACTGGTTGAACTTCTGTTTGGCTGGTTGGAATGACATGCACTGGGACATACAGTAAATTTTTATTGCACAAATCTCTCTAACACTGAGGAAGAATCAATATTCCACTGTCTATATTTGTGGATTTATGGGCTTTTTGGTTTTAGTCTATTTTTTCTTGGAGATTGTTGTGTAGGTTGTTCGCTTGATCTGCAAGCTTGATAACCAAATTGGACATTGGCTTATCATTTATCAAAATTGTTGTTTTAAAGAGCACAATCTGTGCCTGCAAGACCACGACTATTTTAGGTTTAGGTCTGGACTGTTGAAGTATTCTGTCATCAGCATTGTTGTCTTTTGCACACTGGTGCTTTGTTACACTACTAGTCGTTTAGAGCACTTTAATCCTATTGTTGTTGTGATCACATCTCATATCCATGTCAGATACCTTAATTGAAGTGAGTATATTATAAATTAAGAACTTCAACCATGCTGAGTATGCCTGCTTGAAGGGAAATTAATATGAAGCTGTTACTGATGTTTAGTTGCTTGCCTATTCCACTTCAATAATTCAACCTTTAATGCTCCTGGAGTTTGAACTTTTTCATACTTAAAAGAATTTCTCATTGATTTTTTTAAAATTATCTCTTGTCAAGTTGAATCCAACAGTAGCAAGTTTGTTTCATTGAAAGAGAAAATGTACTTGTTATGATTGAATTTGGTATAGAGCATTTCTTTGACAAACTTTTGATTGTCTGTTATCCAGAGGGAATCCCCAAAGAGTTGACAGTGCATCTGCTAACAGACGCATTACATTCTGTTTTGACCAGGTATGCAAGAGAAATACATTTTGTTATATGCTACTGAACTGATGGATTTAGAGCTGCTGTTATATTTAAAAAGAAATACTTGCAACATGGGATCACAATTGGTTGGGTATTGGTATTCAGATACCACAGATACCTGATTATCATGTTCCTATTACAAGTTCTCAGGTCGAGTACCTTTATTTACCAAATTATTGGGTGCCCATTGCCCATTCCAGACCACTGTCTTTGGTGTCATAAAGCTATTGGCATGTTGTTAGCCTGCTTGTCATCTTTGTTAACTTATGCTTAATCTTAACTCATGCATCATTTATGAGGATAAGTTAATTGACACTTCATCGTGCTCTTAACCTATCAAGAGTTCCTTAATCTTTATGAATTTGTTCTAATTCTTAATCAATCACTTTTTTCTTTCCTGTTAGCTACTTCTAAATTCTCCTCAAAATAGTTCTTAGTATGTTTATGTAAGCAAATTAATCTTGTGATGAATAACTAATTTCTATATTGCTTACTATCACCAGTGCCTCATGTATTTGTATCATTATCCTGATATATGGTATGATTATGCCACATGGCATGCCAGTAGTGGTTCTGTGGATTCAGCAGCTAAAGTATTTCAGCGGGCTTTGAAGGCTCTTCCTGGTAATCTACTATTTTTATTGTGATATTTGTTGCTCTGGCCATATATATGTTCGTGTCACCTATGAAAGTTTTATGTACACATTCTTTGTCACAATTTCTTGGTTTTGTTTCATTTGGACTTTTTTTTTTGGTAACAATGTATTGGTTTCTTTTATTTGAAAACATTTGTTCGGTTGTCATGTTCTTAGAAATGCTTATATTCTTTAATTAGTAATTTATATCAATCTTAGGCACTGATGCCTTATTAAGCATCCATGTGTAGTATGTATAACAGGTCTATTATTTTTGTCCCAGTTAAAAACTTGTAAATAGTACACAAGGGCCATAAGATTTTTTTAGAGGTTTACAATTTACATGTGACCTAGAGATTTTTGTATACATTGTTCAAATACAAACTTTTGATTAGCAAGTTCATAAAAAATTAAACTGTTGACCATATTGAACTCCAAGGTTAAAGGCTGTTGAGTTTCTTCTTGTTCGCATCTTTTCTTAGTGATGCTTATCTCTCAGAGCATGCTAGATATGATATATATCTTATTCTGTGGGAAGAAGGTATTAAGTCTCAGTTCACCATCAAATTTTAATCACCTAGAGTCCTTAATTTACCTAACCTTCATTGACAGTATGCTTGTTAACATTCTCAGAATTCCAAGATACTTAGCATCTCAAGTATGAACCCGAGGGAGATACTTTTCCATCCTTGAATTCTGCAGTGTTCTTTCTTTGTTGAGTAGGCACTTTCTTCCTCATTGCTAGACTAGAACAATTTGTCTTTTGATTACTGGGTCATAGTTTTGGGGAAATTCTTAGATTTTTCTTCATTAATTTTGTCATCAAAATTCTAAAATCACAATTTCGAAAGATACCAATCATAGATTTTATTGTTTTCAAAGAAGAAGAAGAAGTTATGTCACATTCTCTAGCAGCTAAAATTAAGGCGGTGCTATTTAGAAGGAAGGGAATCAAAACGGAGGGTGTGGGAGAGGGAAAGGTTGAGGATCACCTGTCTTGGATAGAATCATGTAAAGAAGGAAGGATTCTTGACCTTTCTTTTCCTCTAAAATTGTTTTGCCCAAATATGGATGGATTGGAAAGAGAGGTAAGAAGACCAATATATTCCTTTTTCATCACAAACTGTCAATCACCATTTCACATACATCGAGGGACTGCTAGACTATAACTGGTTGCTTCCGAGTTATAACCATTATCACTATTGACCATGCCAGCTTTCGTCACGTTATCGACAGCCATCCTTGATTGTTGATGGACCATCTCCAGCCACCAGATTCAACTATCAAACTATCACTGACCATAAATTTTGACCATAGGGCCACCATGAATCATCATAAGATCATGGCCAAATCACATTGTTTGTGGTCATTGAACCACTGCTAAACATCGCTAGAACATGTCTGGACAACCACTAAGTCGATCACTGTTGTCACCTTTCCAAATAAAGTGGAAAACCTGTTGAAGTGTAAGATGGAATTTTCATTTTCTCTCCATCCCCTTATCTGCATCCAAGTAGCCATTTTTTTTTCACTATCTCCTTTCCATCCCACCCTTCCTCCTTTCTTCTCTATCCTTTCCCTCTAACCTCCCTCCCTCCAAGTAGACATATTGTAAATGCCATAATCCAACTAGGATTTCCTTGATTACCCTGAAGTGATCTAACATTTTGCTGAGCCTGCATGAATAGTTACAATGGTAAGGATTTTTTTTTGAACTAACAGGATTTTTTTTTGAACTAACAACAACAACAACGAAAATTCATCTAAAAAATCCATGTTTGTATCAAATATTTTGGGGTTGCTATCTGATTCTTATCACTTTGCGGAACTCACTTCAAGACTGTAGTATTAATATCCTAAATTCATATATTAGTTGGGGAACTCTAGATGCTAGCTGATGCCTATTAAATTGTTTTTATTATTTCTAATAGAAACAATTTCTATGCTATATATTCAATTATAATGCACATTGACAATGGAACTTAGTTTCTTTGAGGAACATAGTATTTGGAAAAACTTTATAAATTCCTTTATTATCTGTAGTTTATAACAAAACCTGTTGGCTTGAAAATATAAATTCTTGATTATTCTGAGGACATAACATACATCAAAGTTTGATCTTTCTTTCTAGATTCTGAGTTACTGAAATATGCATATGCGGAACTAGAAGAGTCTCGAGGTGCAATTCAGGTCTAGATATAGTTTTTTTTTGTGTTATTTACAATATTTATGGGTTATTGAAGATTCCTCTCTCATGCAGTCTGCTAAGAAAATATATGAAAGTTTTCTTGTCAGCAATTCTGGTGCAACATCTCTAGCTCAGATTCAGGTAGTCTATCATCATTTAACCTAGTTTTTTCTTGAAGTATAGTAACCCACTTATTGTGCCAATAGCTTGCTTGTTTGTCAGCCTGAATGTCACTTTTTTTTTTTTTGCAGTATATTAGATTTCTAAGGAGAAGTGAAGGCATAGAAGCAGCTCGGAAATACTTTTTGGATGCTAGAAAATCACCAAGCTGCACATATCATGTTTTTGTTGCATATGCCACAGTGGTTTTTTGTGTTGACAAGGACCCAAAGGTTACAACAAAATGTTCAACTCTTCTGTTTATATCAGTTTATGAAGGGTGGCACACAAATGTTTTAGATCATGTTAAAACACAGGATTGTTGAGTCAAAACTGTGATTTTCTTTGTTCATTGATAAACATAGATTGCAAAATATGACCTAGTAGTTTGATATTATGTGAGACTTAAATTAAGTTTTTAAAGGTGTTTCATGCTGGTCAGTTATTTTAGTGTCTGTATGGTGGTTGAATTATACATCGTGTAGGTCAATGAAAATGTTTTTTTTTTGTTTTTGGTTTCTTTTGTTGGTACAGTAGATACGGTATATTAATCAGATATGTACTATTTGACAAATAATTGAGATGGGCAGCAAACTAGTATTTTGAACAATCTAGATTACTAATTTGGCAATCAAATTAGCACCTATGTTTTGTTTGTTAATGCTACTTTCAAGGTTTAGAGTTTCATTTTGTGTTGGAACCTCAGATCTCCATTTTGTTACCGTGTAGTGCTGACACTTAGCACACTTCAATACTTAAAGGGTTTGGTGATCAACTCATAGTTTTCATCCTATAATTCCCTTCCACTTAACTTGTTTGCCACCGAAAGCATTAACATATAGCAATTACTTACCTCTAAATATAAACCTATGGTACTTAGAATCTACATGGTTCAAACAAGTGTTCAATAGCTTGCGTAAAGAAAAGGCTCGAATTTTACCACATCAAGATCCATTTACATATAGAATAATTCAAATATAGTTTCAAGTTCAACACACCATTTACAAATAACATAGATAAATCACACTTACAACAATTTAGATATAATCAATATTTACAAGATAACACTACCTAACAACTTGAAATAACATATCTAATCATCACTACTCATTTGTAGAGATTCTATTTGTTGCATTATGTCTTCTAC